>BQNB010001406.1:0-140629 GCA_026074375.1 Tanacetum coccineum | reverse complement strand
AGATTAATCACTTAAGGTATGGATAACCAAATCATTAAACATGATTAGTGATCAAGAAATTATTTTTCTTAAACCTTACATTTCTATAAAAGTGTATTTGCAAAAATATATACAAAAAATATTTATTCATAAAAGAAATGTTTTATTAAAACATTAAATTTGAAATCAGATTCTCCCATCAAAATGGAAGGTTCCAAAACAGATAACACCTTCCCCACTAAAAGACAAAAAGAGGAGCGTACTCTACGGGCGATCCCCTTATAGGCCTGGCGGCCCCCTAACATATTAGGGACCGTCGGGACCGCTATTTTTGTCTTCTATAAATACTGGGCCACCCCATCTGAAAAATATAACCTCTTGCCACGAATTTTCTCAGATCTACTTTTCTCTCTTCTTTCTTTCTTTCTAAAACACATATCTTAATCACTAACATATCTTGATCTTGTTTCGAGTGATTAATTCTCTCTTCCTCCCTTCTTCTAATCAAGTGTAAGAGAAGAACAATCATATTCATCTAGAAACGAATTGTTATCAAGTGATCTCTTTCCTCCTCCTCAAGATCACAAATCTTCATTATAATTTCTTTGTAGTGTTGTGTAAATTAGATTGTGTGTAGATCTAATTGTGTAAATTATGTATTTGTGTGAATTGGATTGTGTGTCAATCCAAGAGTATATATCTTGTGAGTGTATAAAGACTTAGTGAAGTCTTTAGATTAGGTTCACTAATATGTAAGACTCGACATCTTAGCGTTACGTTTCGGAAAAGAAAAGTTAAGGCGACGTGTAAAATGTGGTTTTCCTCCGTCCTGAAAGGAGCTTTTTGACATAGTGAAAATCTCGAGTGTAGTACCGGGAGTGGAGTATGGCAAATAGATGCTCGTGAGCCGAACCGACTAATAAATCTTGGTGTCTTGGTTTGATCGTGTTCATTACCTTATCTCTTATATTGTTATTGTTTATTTAAGTTCATTACATTAGATATTTTACTTGTGATTCATATTGTTGGTTGATTGAACATAACACTCGAATCACAAACCATTTTTACTGAGCAAAGTTTTAAAACGGATAATTAACCGTAACCTATTCAACCCCCCATCTAGTTTCCTACAATTGGGTATCAGAGCCAAGTCACATCAAGAATTTAAAACATACTGTATTTAAAGCTTGGATCGATCTAAAGGATTCCGAACAAATAACTAAAAGGGCAATCTATGCAAAGACCGACCACTTTTTGAAAGGTGATAGTTTTTATTTATTGGAAAAAAATTGAGAGATATGTTAAATCAAAAAATCTATAAATAAAGAAAAAAAGAGAGAGAAAAGAAAAAAAGGGATCTTTTTTTATTTTATTTTTCCTTTTTGTTTCCCTGTTATTTTTCTTTTTTTTTTTTGAGTTATTTTTCTTTTTTTGAAGTGATTTTAGAATTTTGATATGTTTTTTATATTTTTGTCTTTTACCTTCAAATTTATTTATATTTTTTTTGGATTTTTCTTTTAGGGTTGTTTATTGCTTCTTTTTATGATTTTTTGGTTATTGTTATGGTTTTGGGTGTTTGTATAATTCAATTTTAATTCCTCTTTTTATATTAATCAAATTAACATTATTTTGTTATAGTACTTGTTATAGTACATATGCTCACCCCTAGATACAACCTTCCCCACAAAAAGACAAAAAAAGGAGCGGAGTCTCGGCCCCCTTATATACGGGACTGCAAGGACCGCCACCAGTTACCGTTAAATTCCCCTGTCTATAAATACTAGTCCATGCCTTGCTAAAAAGTATTCCTCTTTGCATGAAATTTTTTAGTCTATTCTTTCTCTCTCTAAAACTTCTTTCTCTCACTAAAAATCTTGATCACTAACATTCTTAGATCTTGTTTAAAGTGATCTAATCTCTTCTTCTCATCTCTTCCCTCTCATTCAAGTGCAAGAGAAGAACACTCGTATTCGTCAAGAAACGAAGTGTTAATTAGTGATCTCTCCTCTTTTCTTCTAAGTACCAAACCTCTATTGTATTTATCTTGTGTATTTGTGTGATTCGGATATTGTGTAGATCCGATAGTATAGATCTTGTGAGTGTGTATATCTTGTGAAGTGGTAGATTGGTTCTAACTAAGATTAGGACTCGGCATTTAGCTTAGTGTCGAAAAATAACGTAAGTGACGTATAAACGGTTTTCTTCGCCTAAAGGGAGCTTGTTGACATAGTGAAATCTCGAGTCGGATACTCAAGGAGTGGAGTAGGGCGAAGAGGTGCTTTGTAGCCGAACCACTATAAAATATTGGTGTCTTGGTTTGTTTGTTTCTTTTCTTATCTCTTTACATTATTATTTTTGTTATCTAGTTTTAGTTTAGATAGTTATTGCTTGTTCATATCGTGAATTGGTTAAACATATAACTCGGATCTAAACATTTTTGAAAGTAAAGTTTTTAAAACGTAAAACAAACGTGTAAACTATTCAACCCCCCCCCCTCTTTTCTAGTTTCCACAATTGGTATCAGGAGGCAAGGTCACTCAAGATTTTTAAAATATATTGTATTTTAAAGCTTGGATCGATCTATGGATTTTGACAAATATCTAGAAGGGAAATCTATGCAAAGACCACCACTCTTTGAAAGCGATAGTTTTATTTATTAGAAAATAGATTCGAGACATATGTTAAATCAAAAGATCTAGATCTTTAGCATGTTATTACCAATGGTGATTTTAAACCTATTGTACAAAATTCGGAAACCAAATTAGATGAGGTTATCCCTTTTGAAAAACAAACCGATGATCTCAAAAAGAAACTTGCGAAAAATAATGAAGCCAAAATGGTTATTTACAATGTTTTGCCAAGAAAAGAATATGAAATGATTTTCATGTGTAGCACGGCAAAAGAAATTTGGAAAACTTTGTTAATCACCCATCAAGGTAATAGCAAAGTCAAAGATAATAAGATCGACCTTTTTGTTCAACAATATGAACAATTCGTCATTTCCGAAGACGAATCTATAGATAGTGCTTTTGCTAGATTTAATACTATTATTACTAGTCTTAAAGCTCTTGATGAAGGTTATTCTAGTAAGAACTACGTAAGGAAGTTTCTTAGGGCTCTACATCCTAAATGGAGAGCAAAGGTCACGGCGATTGAAGAGTCAAAAGACTTAACGTCACTATCTCTTGATGAACTTATCGGGAACCTTAAAGTTCACGAAATCATCATCAAGAAAGATTCCAAAATAGTCAAAGCAAAAGTTAAAAGGAAATCTATAACTTTAAAGGCTAAGAAAGAATCTAGTGATGAAGAGTATTCGACTTCTGGTAGTGAAGACGAAGAGTACGCCATGGTGGTAAGAGACTTCATGAAGTTCTTTAAAAGAAGAGGTATATTCGTGAGACAACCTCAGAACGACAAAAAGACGTTCCAAAGAAGCCGTGATGACAAGAACGGTAAAAGTGATAGAAAATTCTTTAGATTCGGCGACCCGAATCATCTTATTAGAGAATGTCCAAAACCACCGAAAGATAAGAACCAAAGAGCTTTTGTCGGAGGCTCTTGGAGCGATAGCGGTGAAGAAGATGATGAGAAGGTCAAAGATGATAAGTGTCTTGTAGCTCATGCATCAAGTGAGGTATGTTCTGAATCATCTTACTTTAGTGATGAAAACTCATCAATGAGGATTTTGCTTTAGATCAACGAATATTTTAAGTTTTATGTAAAATGGAGTCTAAAGATAATCACTAAAGACGTAAAAGGTTAAAAAAGCTACTAAAAATGTCTTGAAATGATCTTAGAGAATAAAAGATAAAAATTATCCACACTCAGAGAAAATACATGGGAGTTGATTCGATTGTGCAAAGTTGTCTTACGCTTAGAATGAGAATAAAAAACTTAAAAGGAAGAATCATAGATTAAATAAATTTGAATAGAGTACACATTGCTTAAATGGAAATGTTAAGTAATCAAAAAACCTCGGTGATAAACCAGGTTTAGGTTAATTTCATTTGAAGCATCATCTAGTGGAACTAAGGAAATAAAATTTGTAAAAGCTTAGAAAAAGGTGTCCTCTGATGGAGGTCCTATAAATATGGGCGGCCCTCAAAGTGCCCAGGCGG
Organism: Tanacetum coccineum; assembly: GCA_026074375.1. Classification (NCBI taxonomy): domain Eukaryota; kingdom Viridiplantae; phylum Streptophyta; class Magnoliopsida; order Asterales; family Asteraceae; genus Tanacetum; species Tanacetum coccineum. The sequence continues at coordinate 136,529 of BQNB010001406.1, read as the reverse complement.
CCCCTAAAATAATTATGAGACCGCCACCAGCAATGCCTGGATCTGAGAGAAGTGTGTCTTTTCAAAAATCTATTTTGGGTCTAGTCCTTCACACTTATAGTAGTAAACAATAAGGAGTTCCCGTATGCTTAGTGAAAATGAAGTTAAGCAATTTTATAAGCCATGTCAAAAAACCCGGAGTCTGGTTCTCAAAACAAATTTTGATCAAAAACTCCGCCACTTAGTAGTGTTATAAATAGTTATCATCGTCCTTGAAAACCTCCCTGTAACACCCCCAAATTGGGTCGCAGCCGGTATATGGGTCCGGGCGTGTTACTTCTCAGATCAAATAACATCAAGTTATTTTTAGAACGACTACAAAAAGTCGTTTGAAAAACGTTTAATTGGATTTAACAAAGTAATTGTTACATAAGCCCAAAGCTTAACTTGTTTACTTGATCAAAATACAAAGATTTTCAGCCCAAACAGTTATACAAAATGAAATGCGACAAAATCTTTAATGCATGAAATCCAAATCAAAACCACCAATGTATCCCTTGTACCTCTTGCTTACTGATCCCCTGAAAAACATTGCTTTAAAACGTCAACAATAATGTTGGTGAGTTCATAGGTTTGATAAATCATATATTGTAGGACCACAAGATCTCCCAAGTGTATGATAATGCACAGTGCAGACATCTTATAAATGTATTACCGTTGCTCTAAGCTCTGCACTGATGCTTGACGTTGTATGGATGCAAAATTAATGGAATACTTTGCCCGTGGTGAAGTTGTACTAAACGCAACATATATATTCGACATGGTATACGTTCGTTCCCTAGTGATAACTAATCACCCAAACGGGGTTGTCAAACCCAATAGATCTATTTATAACATTCGCGCTCGTAATTAACAGTTCATGATAATGGGCTCAGATTGGGTTATCGCTACTTAGGCAACATGTAATCATAATGTGAAACTTACATTGTGTCCTGTTGTAAAACATTGCATGTTTTCTCACCCAATAACTTTGTAAAACAAAAACATGTAAAACGTGGGCTATGAACTCACCTTAAGTGAGTAATGCCAAGTAATCCACAAATAACGCGCCACGCGAATTGATCAAAATGAACCTTATTAAATTAAGGTCGTAGAAGTACTTAATTACATTAAGTACTCTACCATGCATATGTCTATATAGCAAATCACCTATCTAAATGTTTGGCTGAAACATGTTTATAAAATTTAGAACGTTTATAAACAAACTTTTGGATATTTCGACTTACCTTTCACGTTTCTATAATCCGTTTTTCTTGCTTTTCTTTTGCCCGCTCTTGTATTATGACGGTTATTCATTATTTATGTTTTTCCGTATTTTGACCCTCTGGTGAACAGTAACTTTTACTGTTCACATCAGACGTGAGCTTTATTAATACCGTATTTGTTGTCGTAAAACCCGTAAATGTAGTATTTTATTCGTTATAGCTCCGTTTTTAACGATTCTTTCGAGCACGTTTAGTATAATTGAAAAGTTCTATATATTTATGAGGTTTACAAAATTCTAACGTTTGTCATGTATAGTAACTTTTATAAAATAGTTTTATAAAAGTATTAAATGTCGTAAACTTGCGAAATTCATAACTCGTTCGTTATTAATTGAAAAATTACGATTTTCTTATCATTTGGAATCCTAGAAATATGTATAATTTGCTAAAATATCAACATTGCTGTTTATACAATTTTTATAAAGGTTTTTATAAAAATTCTTTTTACGATTCGTTTAATAGCGTATAACTTGTTTTTACCATAACTTTTTTCGTTATTAAATCCGTATTGACAAGTTTCTTACCTTTTCGATTCGTCGTGGAAATGTAATGTATCATATTAAAAAAATATAAATTTATATATGTGAAATGCGGATCTTGGACACGAATGTTGGTTGAGGTTGTTTTTATTCTTTTTTAACCTTTTCTTTATACTTTACCACTTTTGTATTTTACCACAAGTCTCATATACCATATATGTTATAAATCATACATATATTAAGTGTCCATTGTCCATAGTTGTCCTCTTGTCCAACTTCACAAGTCCATCATAATACTTTATAGTTTATAACTTTCATAAATAATCCCTTTTTATTATAAGTTCATATATAGCCATTTTCCATATAAACCATATGTGTACAAGCGTATTTCTTCCAACATGACTTTATTTTAGTGTCTAATAAAATTATTAAAAAGTCCATAATCAATATTAACATGTCTTATGTATTTCTTTAACTTGAAACATGTTATGAAACCATAAAAACCCTAATTAACCCATAATCATGTTTACACCAAAACAACATGATACAATATTTTATCATCATTTTTAACATGATATATGTAATAAACACAAACATATATATAAGTTGTCCATGTGAATCATTTCAAGTTCGAAATCTCATTTTTCATGATATTAATCCTAAATGGTGTTTTAAGCTATAGAGAAATTAACATATGCATTTGAATGAAAATTGTAAGAACATAAAGAGTTCAAATAGGAACCTTATGATGTGTTGATGATGATGATATACAAGTGCTTACCCTTGTTTAGCCACAAAACCAAAGCTTCTCACAACTAACAAAACCCTTGTTTTCTTAACAAAACCCTAGCTTCCTTTTTCTTGAGTAATACTTGGAAAAGGTTAGCCAATGCTTGGAAATACCTTAGAATGTCTTAGGATAGATGTGTATAGGTTGAATAAAATTTTGTATGGATTATGTTGGGGGCTTGGTTTGTGCCGTGGCCTATTGAGAGAACAAAGGAAGAGTTTTTGTTGAATTTTGGCTAAGTGTTACTTGTATGCTTTCTCTTACTAGAAGATACATGTATATAAGGTGCAAGACTTAGTCAAGGAGACAAGGTAAGGTATTAGGATGGTCATTGGTCTTAGGGAGGGTCTATGGGTCAAGTCTTGGTCTTTAGTCTAATAAACGAGGTTGGTGTGGTTTAATGTGGGATGTTGTTCATTTGACCAAAATGGAAGAGTTTTGCTATATTACTTGTATATTTTGGCAAAGAATTTCGGCAATAAGAAGTATGTTTGTGATGTGATGAGTAATTTTTATGTATGGGTATAAAGGGGTATTTGTTGAAGCGTAGAAAAGTTTTGGTGGTTCCGGGAGTGCCTAAACGCATTTTATCGCGAAACGTATACACTTTACGTATCCGATAAAAATAAAATGAACAAAGTTAATAATTATCCTCAAAATAATTATATAACCCTTGCTTGATTAAACTATTTAATTGTTGATGCCGTTTACATTGAAAGCATAATTTTTTAGCGTACGCGATTTAACTTGACTTATGATTAAAGTGAAACCGTACATTACAAAAAGTACATTGTGGATTTATTGATGTCGTCAATGACTTGAAAACACAGGGTGTTATATCAACCAAAAAGAAACAATGGTAGACAAAATCAACCTCATGGCTTTCCTATAACTTGGAACAACTTCCCACAACATGGTTACATGCCATGGGAAATGTGTCTTCCATTTCACATCAACCATTTATATGAAATGCAAGGATGTTTAGCACTTACAACTTTGGACTATGAGATTTTGGGGACACATGTTTGAGTGATTGCCTTATATAAATAGATATGCCTTGGAGTCGACTCTGGAACCCGATGAGTGGAAGGATAGCGGATGCTCCAAACACATGACGGGTAATCGAAAGCTCTTCCTCATGTACTAAGGCCTTCATGGAGGTAACGTTATTTTTTGTTCGTACATCTTTGCGGTCAAATCATTGGCAAAGGTACGATTTTCAAATGACTCTTTCAAAATTGATTATGTAGAACCATGTGATAACTTAGGATATAACTTGCATAGGTATAGAATATAGAGTTAAGTACATTTTTGGTCCTTGTGTTGTAGCTAATTTCACTTTTTTGTCCAATAAATTCAAAAAAGTTTCATTTTGGTCCGAATTTCAAGTTTCGTTTCACTTTTGGTCCATTCGATCCATTTCCAACTGTAAAATTCGGACTAAAACTAAAACGAACTTGAAATTCGGACCAAAAAGTGAAGAAACTTGGTAACGATACTATTGAAATTCAGACAGTGAAACGCAACTTGAAATTCGGACCAAAAGCAATACTTTTCGATTTTTGGACCAAAAGTGAAATCTGCTACAAACCACAAGGACAAAAAATGTACTTAACTCTAGAATAAATATGTGATAATAAGTGTAGAGTAACTTTCTTTGATCATGATAGTGAAATCACTAAGGACGGTAAAGTCACAGGTAGAGGTATTAGGAAGAAAAGGTTATATGTGATGAATTTAGGAAATAAGCTAAAGGATCAAATTTGTCTAGCAACGATTGATGAAAATTCCACATTGTGGCATAGGATATAAGGTCACGCAAACATGTGTTTCATTCAATCGTTGGCTTCTAAGGAATTTGTTAGAAACCTACCTAAGCTTAAGTTTAATCAACATTTTTGTGATTCTTGCAAAATGGGAAAACAATCTCACACTAGTCACAAAGCTAAGAATATAGTCGCAATGATAGATGCTTAGAACTTCTCCTATGATCTCTTCGGTCAATCTGCCGTACGGAGTTACGGAGGGAAACCGTTACACCTAGTCATTGTAGATGATACTCTAGGTTTTACTTGGGACTTGATTCCTTATGAATATAAACGAAGCTTTCGATCAATTAGGAAATATTTAGTAGGGAAAATCCAACAAATTCGGTTGTTCAATAGTGTCAATAAGAACCGACCACGGTAGAGAATTTGATAATGAGGTGCAATTTAGAGAGTTTTGTAATGCTAATGGTATTACACATAACTTCTCGGCTCTACGCACTCCTCAATCAAATGGCGTGGTCGAAGGAAAAATAGGACACTTCAAGAATTGAGTAGGACTATGTTGATCGAGCAATCAATACCACAAAAGTCTTGGTGTATACACCGTAGATACTTCACATACATCTCAACCACGAATCTCATTTAGAGCCATTTAGGAAAACACTTACGAATCTTAAGAGGTAGGAAAATTCGTTAGATTATTTTAGAGTGTTTGGAAGCGAGTGACATTCCATTTTAAACCCCAAAGACTACCTCACCAAGTTTGGCCCAAAGTCATACAAAGATGTCTTTTTAGGTTACTCCCAAAATAGTAAAGCATACATCATCCTTAATAAAAACACTAGGAAATCGGAAGAATCACTCAATCGTGATTTACGATGAAAACTCTCCACCTTCTCTAAGACATCACCCTTGGTGGATGATGACTTAGATGAAGAAGAAGCCATTAGGGAAATCAAAAAGAAAAACCTAGAAAATGTTGTTGAGGATGAAACTTTAGAAATTGATGAAATAGTCAATATTAAGGAATCTAGGAACCCATCCTTTAGAAAATGTTATAGGAAACCTTAACCAAAGAACCCTTAGGTCACAAGCCCAAAACCAAAGTAACTTCTTTTGTTTTATATCTACTATAGAACCTAAGAATGTGAATGAAGCATTAGGTGATGAAAGTTGGATAGTCGCTATGCAAGTAGAATTAAATCAATTCGTTGTTAACGATGTTTGGGAGTTAGTTCCACAACCTAGGAATATGAAAATCATAGGAACTAAGTAGGTATTTAGAAATAAGTTAGACGAGAACGGTGTTGTTTCTCAAAATAAGGCTAGGTAAGTTGCTCAAGGCTATAATCAACAAGAGGGCATCGATTATGATGAAAATTATGCTCCAGTTGCTAGACTTGAGTCTATTAGGATATTATTAGCTTATGCTTATGCCTTAGATTTGAAACTATTCCAAATGAATGTAAAAAGTGCATTCTTGAACGGTTTTATCAATAAGGAGGTATACGTGGCACAACCTTCGGGTTTCATTGATTTCTGAATAAAACCCGATCAATGTCTATAAATTACAAGAAAGCTTTATTTGGTCTTAAACAAGGTACCAAAAGCTTGGTATGATTAGATAAAGATTTCCTTATTAAATCAGATTTTAAAGATGGAATGTTAGATTAACACTCTTTTTACTAAGAAGAAAGTTCAAATTCTCTTCCATGTTCATTATATATGTCGATGGACATTATATTTTCGGTTCTGACTTGTCAAGACATATGTGATGAATTTGCCAAAATCATGCATGACGAGTTCGAGATGAGCATGATGGGTGAACTTAACTTCTTCCTTGGATTACAAATAAAACAAATGGAAGATGAATATTTCTTTAATCTAATCTAAGTTTATTAAAGAAATGCTAAAAAAATTTGTCTAGAAGATTCTAACCAATGAAAACCCCATTTCCTTCGTACTAAACTCACGAAAGATGAAGAGTGTGAGTCGGTAGATAGTACCAAGTATCGAGGCATGATAGGTAGTTTATTATACCTAACGGCAAGTAGGCCCAATATCATGTTTAGTGTCTGCCTTTGCGCCCGCTTCCAAGAGGCTCCCAAAACCTCTCACCTTAAAGCGGTTAAGCGTATCTTCCGTTAATTTAAAGGCACTACGCACATAGATTATGGTATCTAAGGGACCGACATAGAAACCGGAGTATATGACGTACTCTGATCGTTGCGGGTGATTATGTGGATCGAATGAGCACTAGCTGGTTATTTGTACGTTCGTGGGATGTTGTTTGACATCCTTGGTTCTCGAAGAATACAAACCGCCTCGTGTAGATCCTCTAACTGAAGCCAAATACGTAAGCGCCGGAAAGGCATGTCAACAAGCACTATGGATGAAATAAGCTCTCATCGACTACGATGTACGACTCGACGACTTTCCCATCATGTGTGATAACAAAGACGCGACTGGCCTTAGCAAAAACCCGATGCAACATTATCGTACCAAACACATCGAAATTTCTTCCCCAACCACTTTCTTCGTTGTTAATGTCCGGAAAGGGAAAATATCTCAATCGAAAAAGTGCCGTCTGTCGACAATATCGCCGACATTCTTACTAAACCCTTTTTTAACGTGTTTTTTTTTAGTCGAACGTTTAACTATCTACGTCTTGGTTTAGGAATGATGGAACACATTCCCTAAATTATATTAGCCTGCTTCTCCTTCTTCTGTCTTAATTCTAGTTCGTGTTCCATTCTGTGTCGTGACAATTTGAATACTTCATCCGAAGTACTTTAAGCATTTTTAATTCACAAAATGCAAATTAAGATGTCACTCTTCTTGGTAAAATTTTCGTCAAAAAAACTGAGTCCAAAACCCTTTATTGAGGGTGACCCTTATACCATAGGGCCCCCCCCAATATATTTGGAACCGCCAGGAATTATGGGACCGCCATCAGCAGACTCCCTTATTTTACACTTAGTCAAAAAAAATTCAAACCACAAAAACAAACACCCCCTTCGTGCTGCAAGTGACGAACACGATTCAAACAACCCAAAAACTCAAAATCACCCATCAAAACATAAATTGAAGATAAAATCAACACCAAAGGTAATTATCCAATCAATCACAACAACCGGACAAACCATTTTTCCAAACAAAATCCTCAAGGAAGAACTTCGTCATGACATGAGATCTTGGAATGAAATCTTCAGATAATGCCTTTGGCATCAAAATTAAAACTCACCTTTCTTTCTGCATCATCATGTCACATGGATTGTATTGCATTCTAACAAGTATCTTTCAAACTTTGCATTACTTTTCTAACCAAACGAGTTGAAATATTAAAAAATCAACCAAATTTCCAATGCCTATTATGGTATGTATCCTAAAATCGTCTATATGATCACATTATCACATTTTATCCTCTCTATGAAATCAAAATACAAATCATATATAGCCATCCAGGATAAATCCTTGGTCATTCCCCCACGTCATCTTAAATCAATTATCTACATATCTTCTGAAGAAGTTTCAAGTGTTGATTCAAATGATGGTTGAAATATTTCTCTAGAATTATTGCTAGAGATACGTACTATTATTACTATGTAATATTATCTTAACCTCTATCATGGATAATCAAGTACGTGTATAATGTGTCTACATTATTATTTTATGCTTGCTATGTGACATTTAGTAGACCTTTAAGTCATTTATATGCTTCAACTTGGCCACATTACATGATTTATCTTTTCCTTTAGATATATTATGTGATTCTTGAAGAAATGGAAATGCCATAATTGCCCTTCCAACCCTTAATGAATACTCTAAAAGAGGACTAAACTTCTGGAAAATTTTGTGATTCTCCAGAAAACGGCCCCCTTAAATGTTGGGCGGCTCCCTAAAATAAATAGGACTGCCACTAATATAAGGCACGCCCTCAGAGGAACCACATTAATTCTCTTGTCTCCTTTTATCTGCAACTTTGACCTATTCCAATTGAGATCCAGCCAATCTTTCCCTTTCTAAACAAACACTCCTTAGTATCTTTTTTCTTTCAACACATCGTTTCCTAAAAATTCTTCTATATAAAACATCATTTTTCTTCTTATACAACTCTTACTTCTCCTCAATCGTCTCAATGTCATCCTCTAGCATATCTTCTGATTACACATAAATAATACAAAATAGGCCATCTTAATACCTTGGAGACAAAGTCATAATCTTCCACCATCACAACTTTTTCCTCCACCAAATAGGTCTCTACCTACCTCTCCTATAACAACAAACTCTCTTTCATCTTCTTCACCTCCTTAAAATCCAACTCAAAACCAAATTGCACATGAACTTCATCACTTGTCTAATCTCCTTGAGATTAATCTACAACAAGCAATTAAAGCTACAAATCCTTCACCTCCTACCTCACCATATATCCCTCCACCCTCCTTAGATCAAGTAAACTTTCATCCGGAATTTTTTCGTTGTTGCTTGGATTCCCGAGATCTATTTGATACATTGAAAGTGTCCATAATCGTTAAAAATCTTCAATAATTGGTCTTCCACTCCAATTTTCCATCCTCAATAACAACCTCCTCACCATAATTGAGCACTCTCAAAAGCTTAATTTTACCTAAACAATCGACCTTTCATCTTTTGATTATGGCATCTTTTACTTTTCAAGAGTTCACTAGTGTAGATCTATGCCTTATTATGTCTCTATGATAATCTACTTTCTATTGTAATGCTTCATACAAATATTGTATGAATTTGTCATTGCTTGTATTAGATCTAGTTTTATTTTATGTTGTATGAATGTATTAGTTGCATTTGCTATTGTATGAGTTTCTTGATTGTTGAATAAAACTCTATTTTGAGTGACTTAAATCTCATGTACTTGCTTAAAGGATATTTGTCTTGCACTTGTACCTCTAACTTTGATTTGTAGAAACAAATTTTATGAGATCGATTCCTTGGTGCCCAAAATGAGGGGGGCTACATCAAGGGGAGTCTTGATGTCATTCGATTTCTTTCTTCCTCTATAACTTGCGTTTTCCTTTTTGAATTCGACAAAAAGGGGGAGAAATTGAACCAAACTCATTAATAATGTGTAACTATTAATTTTATACAAAATGAGTTTATATTTTGTCATCATCAAAAAGGGGGAGATTGTTAATACAAATAATGTCAAAAAAGTTATTTATATTTTTCGACCTCTCAACGTTTTGATAATAACAAAATGTAAAAACGTTTACGATAAAATTAAACGTTTACAAATTATTAATCGTAAAATTCATTTTAAATCGTGCGTCATTTTATAGTTTTGAAACAAACAAATCATTAAGCTTGATTAGTGATCAAGAAAATATGTTTCTCTCATCCATTATATTTTTACAAAAGATTTTTACAAAATTAATTATACGAAATATTTTCTAATTAAAAGAATTTTTTTTTAAAAAACTTAAAATTTGAAATTCAAAATTTTCCCCTAAAACGAAAGCTTCTACACCAGATACAACATTCCTTACAAAAAGACGAAAAAGGGAGTGAAGTCTAGGTGGCGGCCCCCTTATAGGCCTGACAGCCCCCTTATATATATGTAGGACCGCTAGGACCGCCACCAGTTATCGTTGGTTTTTCCCGTCTATAAATACTGGTCCACCCCTTGCTGAAAATCATTCCTCAAGAAACAGAAGTTGTTAATTAGTGATCTCTCTTCTTTTCTTCTAAGTACCAAAACTCTATTGTATTTATCTTGTGTATTTGTGTGATTCGGATATTGTGTAGATCTTGTGAGTGTGTATATCTTGTGAAGTGGTAGATTGGTTCTAGCTAAGATTAGGACTCGACATTTAGCTTAGTGTCAGAAAATAACATAAGTGACGTGTAAACGGTTTTCTCCACCTAAAGGGAGCTTTGTTGACATAGTGAAACCTCGAGTCGGATACTCAAGGAGTGGAGTAGGGACGAAAAAAGGTGCTTCGTAGCCAACCCATCTATAAATCTGGTGTATTTGTTGGTTGTTTCTTTCCTTATCTCTTTACATTATGATTGTTGTTATCTAATTTTAGTTTAGATAGTTATTGCTTGCTCATATTATAAATTGGTTAAACATACAACTCGGATCTAAACATTTTTGATTGTAAATTCTTTAAAACCTAAAACAAACCTGTAAACTATTCAATCCCCCTTCTAGTTTCCACAGTACATACACGGCCGTAACGACGGAATAGACACATACAATCCGATCACATCCCTATTCGTGTTTAACCAGCGGTTAGGATGAAGAATGATATAGGGTAGGGAGCTTCTAACTTTTATCGAAAGTCGTCATCCAACAAGGCAGCTAAGACTTGCCATACATGGCCGTAACGATGGAATAGTCATGCATGCTGAACAAGTCCTCGTTGGTTGACACTAAGGGTTAATTTCGAGGAATGGGAAGAAAATGCGGCGTTTAACCAAATTTTCAAACTTAAATAGATTAAGCCAGCAAATAAGGTAGGTTGCTAGGAACTTTCCTCTCAGTTCCATGACAAAGACTCAAACATATAGACAAATGCCTCGATCATAGAAATGACAAAGATAACCTAAGTTGGCATTCCCATAACGGTCAACTTCCCTTACATCCCGCTCTTTACATACTTTTACATAATAAGTGGTAACATCGAACCCACTTTTTTACAAGGACTTTACAATCGTTGATTTTTGTAAGTATCATCGTGAATAATCGATCCTTTAAAGTGATTCCTTCGGTATAAACTTTTTTGAACCGACTATTTTTCTTCCTTCTCTTTATTTTACAATACATCATAAATCTCGGTTTAATTCCACCGTCTTCACTATCATAATTCATTCGGAAATTTTTTTCCTTGTAACACTTCTTCTTCCGACGTGATTCATAATGCGAAATTAGCGAAAACTTACGAGCTATTATTTTTCTCAATTGCAATTGTGCAATTTCCCGACCCTTACAGAGATGAAAGATTTTCACTTTGAATAGGAAATACAAAAACTTTACACGAAAGAAGAAAACTAGCAACATTGATTAAAAATTAGGCTTAATCTACACAGTAGGCTAAGGGTAAGGTGTAACGAACATATAATTGTGTAGAAAAGAAAAGAATGGCTCAACAGGTTGTTCTAGGGGATTTTACTCTAAAAATGAGAGTAATCAAGGGTTACAAGAGATTTAACTAACCAGTGTAGTTAATTAATTTTATGACATGTAGGCTATTTGGTTTAATCCTAGAAATTTACCAGTTTGATCATGTTCCTTATCTAAAAATCCATAGTACAATTCATTGCGTTCTCGAGTGTTTATCCATGCCAAAGTTCTTAAAAGTCCACTACATCAACCGGACATACACCATATTTTTGTGGAATCTTTAGTAAATAGTTGGAAACGGAATAGGCTTAATTCTCATAATATGTATCAAGGGTTATAGTGTGCTAGGTAATGTAACTAGTCAAAAGTCATGCTAAAAAAATTAAATTTGTCCTATTTTTAAGCTTATAGCATGTTATTTTATAAAAAAGAAAACAAGTACGTTTTAATTCTCCATCCCTCCACTTAAATTATACAACGTCCTCATTGTATAGATAAAACAATTAAATAATAAGGGAAATAGAATTAGAACGAAAAACTATCTGATGTTTTGCTCGTGATAATTCTCCAAGATGAGTTCTTGAGCAAAAAGTGTGTTGACTAAGGCTTCAGCATGCCCGAATAAGTTCAACACATGTCTTTTTCAGATTATACCATATCATAGTTTCAGCAAGGTTCTGCATAAAAGATTAGAAGACAAGTGCAATTTCTATCTCGTTACAATGGTATAAAAAACAATTAAACACACGACTGTACAGGGATCAATACACCGTATCCCAAACCCTAGGATACACCGTATGGTTCCTGTAAAAACAATTAAATTACTGGAAATTAAATATTAAGTTTTAAAAACTGATAACGTCCAGACATCTCTATACGTCTTTCCAGGAGGGGTTCGATAGCCATTATAGAGTGTCATGGGAAGGAAGACTCGTGCAACAAACAATTAAATGCGACAACAATTTAAAAATAATAAGGGTTGTCTCCCGGAAGCATTTTTGTTTCAGCTGGGTCTTTAAGTTTGACCTTTTTCCTTCTTGTTGTATTCATTGTGGCGATGTACGGGTCTTCCTTTGTCCTTTTTGCGAAAGATGTCATGGTAAATACTTGATACTCCGTTAACAGTTCGTGCCCAAGAGTCGCATTCGCGTGTGGATATGGCTAAGAATTATTCATTACCTCCAATCGTGTGTTTGATCACTTCGAATTTGTCTACTCTGCATACTCCTTCGTTGGGCTGTTTATTATTTATTTTCTCGGATTGAGGCGTGCCACTTAGATCCATACCACTCAATTTGTCAGCATCCTCGTTAATTTCATTATGGTGGTTTTGTATCTTTTTTCATTTTTAATATTCAAATAGGGGTTTGAGAATGAGTCGTTAGGAGGGTTCCCGTATTTATGCTCCTTCCATTCTTTTATCCTCAAAAAACTTCATCATTCAATAGTCCTTCCTCATTTCCTATTTCTATCCAGGTATACAATAGTGCGCGTTTAGTTGTCTCGTTTACCTTTTTGTGGTCCTTGAACTTCGAGTTCCTCCTAGGTATGAATTTAAGTGGATAACGACCTTCTTCATCATCTTCGCACATTTTATCATAATTGCTAGCACATGATAAGGGATAAAATTTCTTGAAAAATTTCTTCACTAACTCTTCCCAGGTGGAAATATTCCCATCTCCCTCGTTCATCCACCATTTTTTTGCGTCCTCCAAAAGTTAGAGAGGGAAGGCTTTCATGCGGAGTTGAAAAGGGTCCACACCGACTATTTTGACCAAGTCTAGTATTTCAAGAACTTTGCCGATGTGCCCAATTACATCTTCTTCACATCTTTTGATGAAAGTATTATTTTGTAGTTCAGTTAATAATTCCTTACTGAATTCGAATTTCACGTTGCTTTCGTTCAGCAAGATTTTTTGTTCATGAGCTTTATTCAGAATAGGTTTTGCCATTGTTCGTCAAACGGTTTCCTGGAATTAAGCAAAAATAATCAGTAGGATGTGCCCTTGGGGAAGGGAACACATAAAACAAGAAATCGATAACAAAAAATTACGTCTGCTACTGTGTCAGATGACAGATACGTCGTATTCAATTAGTCTGAATACGCCGTATAGGTCTGTTAAATGTCAGTACGCCGTATTGAGTTTACGGAATATGCCTTATTGTTTGAGAATAGGTTAGCCGTTTAGTACTGTAAACTCAATCGCTGTCCTGAGCAGAAGGTTTGATACGTCGTATCCAAGTGGTAGATACGGCGTATCTGGTGACCAGTCATAACAAAATACTATTTAAAAACAATTAAATGCGGGAATTTAAACAAACAATTTAAACACACGATGCGAATAAATACAAACAGAATTTCAATAATTAGATTAAACTACTATATTATTTAATGTTTGGATATACTAATAAGATAAAGGTTTAAGTAATTCTACCTCCCCAGCAACGGGCGCCAAAACTGATGTGCTGTCGTGTAAGTTCAGTTTCCGTCAATTTAGGTTGATAATCAAGTTTTAAATTTATGTTTAGCCGACAAACCTAGAACAACACTTTAACGAGCAGTATACCCGGTCAAGATAGAGTTTGCGGTAAGTAGGGTGTCGAACACTAAGAGTGGAACATTAATCTTATATTCTATCAGTATTTTAATTGTCTATTATGGTTAAAACCTATGCTTATATACGTTGTTAATGATATGGGGTTTTCAGCCTGAGAGATGCATAGGTTTGGTGGAAAAACAAATATCAATTCAATAAAAAATAAACCAAAGAAGAAAAACAGAAGATTAGAAAGTGGTAAAGCCAGTGATAGAAACTGTATTTGCCTTTTTAAATCCTGCTCAATGCTGGTTTGTTTGTTTTAGTGCATTGATTTAATTATCTCATCAAAGGGCATATATTCTTAAGACTTGGCGGGACATATTTAAGACCAAGACACAATTTATCTTCACATAACGCATCCGCATTAAAGCATATTTAGTTTAATGTATAATCCTTATCTTAGAGAATCAAAGCCTTTTGGGGGTCGATCTATTAAAACCCTAGCCCAACGAGACTTTACCCACTTTTTGTTTGACAGGTGTTCCTTTTATCTGGTAGTCAACTTTTTCAAATCCTTTGTTTCAGTTAAATTAGAGTATGATTGCTGAATCAAAATACGGGTCACCTACCGGGCCAACTAAGCTCATAATTTAAGATCAAATGGTCAGTAGCGGCGGGGGACTGAGTTGTGAGGGATCGTGCGGGTGCCGAGTGGGGCGTACAACGGGAAGGGAGGTGATGTCAGGTTATGTGGCAGCAAATTCATAATCTTAATTAATGATAAAAGATTTGCACTTAGTGGGGTACTCCAGTATACGACCCCACACCGTATAACAACACACATATTTACCTAATAATTTAATTTTAACACCAAACCCCCACCCCAAACCCCCCCCCACCCCCCCCCCCACCCACCGCACCCCCCCCCCCCCATTTTTATATCATATAAGCACCGTATTAGGGGTATGGGCGGTGTGAAGTGGGGTAACCCAGGTTTTTGGTTTCTATGTGTGGGTGTGCGTGAAATGGGTGGAAGTTGTGGTAGTGGGTGGGATTGACTAGTGTGAATGGGGGTTGGTGGGTGATCTGTGGCTTTTCTATGTGGTTATGAGTGGTGTGGGGATGTTTTTTTAAGTTGGTTTTACATTGCTACGAGTTTGTTGATTTGGGATAGGTGCGATTTTCAATCCTCATTCATTGAACTTTCATTGATGGCTATACCCGGGGGGAATCCTTGCCCACAACCATTGTAATTATACAAGTGTAATCAAACAATGAAAATTAAACGATTAAGAGAGTAAAAATTACACAATGTCTTATATGGATTCATGATCAATGCTTGACTTTGGTGGCTAATCTTCTCTTATGAAATTCGTCTTTAATGAGTATGGTATAAAGAATATGATATTGCACACCGAAAACTCATTTTTGAGGCTCTCTTATTTTTTTAGGCTGTCTCTGACCCTCCTCTCACCGCCCCGATTACACCGATTTGGCAAGGTCGATACGGCATATTTGGTTGGATTCCTTGGTGTGCCCGCTACGTTCATAATTAATCAGTGATATCATTCCCAATTTACTTGATTTACTGTATCTTCGAATAGTTATCTTCATGGATACGACGTATGTAGACAGGACGGTATACGCCGTAATTGGATATTGGTCAAACGCGTTTTCTTGTGATGTCTTGGCTGCGGATACGATGTATTCTTTTGTTAGATACGGAGTATTGGTTAGATCATCAGTATTCTTAAATATTTTTGTTTTAGCTCCCAAATTATGCGCCTTTTAGGCTTGTCTTCACAAAACCACTCCTGAATTCTGTATTTTATCAAGACTTTAAAGCAATTAAGTACCAAATAATGGCAATAAATATATAAAAGGTGGGCAAAAACAGTGGATAAATGTATATTAAAAAGTTACGTTATTTGATGTCATCAACGGATTTAAAAATATTTTCAAAAGTTTAAATTTTAATAATTTGTAGTTTACGTTGTATTCCTGATCGTTTTTGATTATGGGAACGTAGAAATCAGACGTAAAACGAATAAGTTATGGTCATTTCCTTATTGACGAAACTTGAACATTTTTCCAAATATACCTTTTGATCCGAATTAAAGATTGGATTTTGACCCCTTTCGAGTCCAAACCAGCTTAAGCTTATAAAACGAAAGTTGTCCGAAATGATATTTTACTTAAAATAACACTAGATTTTTAAGCTTGAAGTCAAAAGACAGAGAGAGTTATATCACTTTTTTAGACGAGTCATTTTTAAGAAACTATATGATTATTTTTGAGCTGATTGAAACTTAAAAAGAGCGTTTAGAGCGTGTTTGGGTTCGTTTGGGATGTAGAGACCTTAGCAAAAGTTAAAGTAACCCTTATATAATATTAGGGTGAGTTAGAAGCATTTTAGAAACAATATTTCAAGAACGTCGATTATTGCTAAATACAGTAAGTTTTGATTATGGGATGAATACTAATGAATTGGAAGTTAAAGTAGGCGTTTTAGTTCATTTAGTGCGTTTAGGGTAAATGGAATTAACCAATATTAGGGGACGGTATTGACATCCCGGAATTCTAAACTTTCCTAAAATGGAAACTTTCCGAAAATAGCGATATTTTGTCTTAGTATCGGAAACTTAATAAAAGATCTTTTACCTTCATAAAGACACGTTTTGTTAATCAAACTAAGACACAACACATGTGGATGCTATTTGATCTCTATAGTCGTGTTTTTCGTTATTTTGTTAAGTATATTCTTTCTCCTAAAAGCGCGTCATTTAAATAGGTCGCAATTAGGATTGTGCTCGTGTCTCGTACGTTGATTATTACGTTCATCATATCGTTGATTATCATTCGTTCACTGTTTGCGTAAGGTGAGTTCATAGCCCTATATTTTACCGTTTTACGAATGATTTACAACTTTTTAGGGTGAGGAACACTGCTTGATTTTAACGTTAGACACAAGTACCGTATTAAAACTCTTGCTTGTTTACGTATTGCCTAACAGTAGCGTTCACAACCTTGCCCACTATTTTAATGAACCGTTAATTCTTGCGAGTAAGGTGAGTGCTATAATAGATCTAATTAGGATTATAATACCCCATCGGGTTGTGATTCTTACCTGGTCGGGTATCGTGTCTACGTTCCGGATATTTTGAACTAGGATATCCGCGTGGGCATACTTGGCATTAATTATCAAAATTGTATTTAGCCTTGGTGGTCATGGCTATAGAGAAATCCGCCAAATAACCTTTGTGAAAGTTGTATGTTTTTACAGCCGATTCACATGTTATTAAATCTTATGAATCCATACTTGTATCTTAACTAAACCTATGAATTCACCAACAATTTTGTTGACGTTTTAAGCGTGTTTTCCTCAGGTGCTTAGCTATGGAGTCTTGATGTGCTATGTGATGTTCGTGAAATGACTTGGCCCTTTTTCAAGATTGCAATACTATTTTAATACCGTTGTCAACTTTTGAAACATCTTTATGCTTTCGCACTTATTATTCGACTTTTGGGATTCAATGTAATGACCAAGTTTAATTAATTTATTCAATGGTGATTAAACTTTTTTTAATACGTCCCGTAAAGGTCGTTATTCTGTACTTTGTGTGATGAATTTCATGACGTCACCGCCATGGCCACTTTACTCTAAGGGACCGATTTGGGGTGTGGACAGATTGTTTTCAGAGCCTAGGGTATAGAGAAACCAAGTAGAATATTTAGGTCTGGCTATAAACTAGTATGTGATCCTTACGTGCCTCTACTTGCTTTTTCATATGCAATTATTATTATTACATATCTAAATACTATTTATATTATATTTCCATATTTACACTATGTTAGGAAGTTTTTTAGGGCTCTACATCCTAAATGGAGAGCAAAGGTTACGGCAATTGAAGAATCAAAAGATTTGTCATCACTAGCTCTAGACGAGCTCATCAGCAATCTAAAAGTACATGAAGTAGTCATGGAAAAAGATTCCGAAATTTACAAAGGAAAAAAGAAAAGAGTTAAGTCTATTGCCTTGAAAGCTAAGAAAGAATTTAGTGATGATGAAACTTCAACATCCGGAAGCGATGACGAAGAATATGCTATGGCCGTAAGGAACTTTAAAAAGTTCTTTAGAAGAAAGGGTAAGTTTGTTCGGCAACCTCGTGAAGAGAAGAAGTCATTCCGACAAAGGGATAATAAGAAAGGCAAGAGTGATAGAAAATGCTTTAGATGCGGTGATCCAAATCATCTCATTGGCGAATGTCCAAAGCCTCCGCGAAACAAAGATCAAAAGGCGTTTGTTGGAGGTTGTTGGAGCGATAACGAAAATGAAGTCGAGGACAAAACCAACGATGAAACTTGTCTCATGGATCAATCGTCAAATGAGGTAACTCCCGACTCTTCTCATTATATTGATAATGCTTCTTCTTTTGATAACGATAGTATGCAAATTGAATATGATAACTTATGAGAAATTAGCTTAAAAGTCATCAAAAAAATAAAATTTTGAAAACTAAAAGAGAGCTTTTAGAAAAAGAAATTTTAGAGTTGAATGAGAAAATCAAGAAACTTGAGAGAAATAAAGAAGTTGACATTGGTTGCGAGTCATGTTAACAACTTCGTTTAGAAAATGCTAAACTTAAGTAAAATCAAGTTAAGTTTGATAAAAGCGCTAATTCACTAAGAGAAATGTTGAATGTTCAAAAGTCACCTAGTTGTAAAATAGGTTTAGGGATTGATAAAAGTAATGCGTCAATGAGCGGAACAAAACCCATGAGTTTTGTTGGGTCAACTGCTAAATTGGCAGGGGACGGATCCCCCTTAAAAGCGAACGGATCCACATACCTAGATACGTGGATCCATCGACCAGCCAAATAGTGGCAGAACACGTTTTTAGCCATCCTTTGTCCTCGCAATCGGATTTTGTTAGTGTTAGGAAGAAAATAATACATAATAGCATTGAAAAATCTAAAGGGCCGACTCATAAGCCATCTCTTAAGAAAGGTTTAGGATATGTCAAAACCGAGTCTAGATTTAAAACACCGCCACCTAGAAGAAACAATTATTCTCAACAAAGACACAACACACCTCAACCTAGAAGAAACTCTAGCGGACCAATTTATCAAAATCATTATCCTATGAATTAGATTAACAATCAAAATCAAGGTTTTGTACATATAGGTAATTGCATCCCATTTCAATATCCCAACCAATTGCAACAAATTCAAGGGATGTACAATACTAACGTTTTTGGACCCATGAGATATTAGGGACCAAGTGCTTGATTTTGTTTTTGATTAATTAGGTATGCTTGAGAACTTGTTTGGAGCCGGACGAATGTATTAAAGATAGCAGTTGCTCCAAACACATGACGGGAAACAAAAGTCTATTCTCTACCTACAAAGCATACGATGGAGGTAATGTTGTATTTGGAAGTAACTTAAAAGTAAAGATCATAGGCAAATGTACGGTCTCTAATGACTCTCTTACTATATCAAACTTAGGACAGTAGATAACTTAGCTTTTAATTTACTTAGTGTCGGTCAAATTTGTGACAATAAGTGTAAGGTATTATTTACGAAAGATAGTAGTGAAATAATTAAGGATGATAAAATCATAGGAAATGAGATTAGGAAAAACGGGTTCTACGTCATGAAATTAGGAAATAATTCTCAAGACAAATTATGTCTCGCCACGGTAGTTGATAATTCTACCTTATGGCATAGAAGACTTGGTCATGTAAATATGTGTTTAATCCAATCTTTGTATTCCAATGAATTGGTTATAAACTTGCCTAAGATGAAATATGATAAACATTTTTGTGATGCTTGCAAAATAGGAAAACAAGCTCATGCAAGCCATAAGGCTAAAAATATGGTTTCTACTAATAGATGTTTAGAACTCTTACATATGGACTTATTTGGTCCATCCCCTGTTAAGAGTTACGGAGGTAACTTATATACTTTAGTAATAGTAGATGATTATTCAAGATATACTTGGACAAAATTTTTGAAAACCAAAAGTGAAGCTTTTGAAAAATATGAAATATTAAGTAAAAAATCCAAAATCAATTAGGATGTTCTATAGTTGCCTATTGGTGATATGAATTAAAATTATGCTAAGTAGTTCAAGTGTTTCTCTCTCTAGAAACTAGCCAAAACCAAGAATCGACCCCGTGTTATGATATAGGATATACCACACTACTGCTAGTAGAAGTTAAGACTGCTCAGAGATGAAGACTGAAAATATACTAAGTAGTTACTACTGCTAGTACAAAAGTTAGTATTGCTAGTGTATGTTAGTACTGCTAGAGTAAACTTCTAAGTAGTTAATGCTGATTGTGCTCAGTTACAACTGCTGAGTGATTACAACTGCTGGAAGGTTTATGCTGACAAAGATAAGATTAAAAGCTTATCAGAGAAGAGATAAAGATTGATTGGAGAACAAGAATACTAACAAAGATAAGTATTAGTTATTTGTAAAGAAGATATGTATAACTTATTTGTTTAAGAGATTATGTTTGTTTATAGAAAAGATCATGATATGTTAGGAAAGTATTGTAATCCTTGTAGGACTCTTTGGTGTATAAAAGGAGGTCCTAGGGCATATTGTTAGACACATATATTCATATACGATTTAGATATTCATAGCTTCAAGGTTGTAAACCCTAGTACTAGACAAAGTACTCGTATTATTGATCTTAATAATATTAAAGCTTTTTGTTACATCTTTGTTCATTCATATTTACTGTTACACTCATAATTCTTCTAAGTATTGAAGAGTAGATTCCGCATACTCTTTAATATACACACAAAGTTTTTACCATTGTTATTTTGGATTTATCCAGGGTAACATACTCTTTACAAGCTAAAGAATAGATCTTAAGTTGGGATCAACAAGTGATATCAGAGCTTGTATTCTGAAACTTTGATCTAGAAGAACTCTTTACTCACAAAGAAGAGATGGATCTAGAAACTGCACAAACCAATACTACTGCAAAATTGCCCCTTCTCAAACAGGGTGAATATGAGATGTGGAAGCTTAGGATTGAGCAATACTTTCAAGTACAAGACTATGCTCTATGGGATGTCATAGAGAATGGAAACTCATTCAAACCAGTAGCTCGAACAACAACAAATGCTGATGGAACCTCAACTTCTCTAATACCAGGTCCTGTAACTGCTGATGAAAAGACTCAAAAGAAGAATGATGTGAAGGCAAGAAGTATGTTACTGATGGCACTTCCTAATGAACATCTACTGACTTTTAATCAGTACAAGGATGCCAAGACTTTGTTTGCTGCTATACAAATAAGATTTGGTGGTAATGATGCCAAAAAGAAGACTCAGAAGACTCTTCTAAAACAAATGTATGAAAACTTTAATGATCCAAGCATAGAGTCTCTTGACTCTATTTTTAACAGGCTTCAGAAGATTGTAAGTCAGCTAGCTATCTTAGGTGAAATTATTTCACAAGAGGATCTCAATTTAAATTTTTTGAGAAGTCTGCCTTCTGAGTGGAATACTCATGTTGTGGTCTGGAGGAATAAACCTGATCTAGACACAATGAGCTTTGATGATCTCTACAACAATTTCAAGATTGTTGAACAAGAGGTCAAAGGAACTGCAAACTCAAGCTCAAGCTCAAGTTCTCAGAACATGGCTTTTATGTCATCACCCAGCAGTACTAATGAGGTTAATACTGCTAACATTCAAGTTAGTCCTGCCAGCACTCAAGTTAGCACTGCTAGCACTCAAGTTAGTACTGCTAACTTAAGTGATGCCACTGTTTATGCATTTTTGGCTAATCAACCAAACGGGTCTCAACTTGTACATGAGGACCTTGAACAAATCCATGAAGATGACTTAGAAGAGATGGATTTGAAGTGGCAGTTAGCATTGCTGAGCATGAGGACAAGAAGGTTTTTCCAGAAGACTGGTAGAAAGATCACTATCAATGGAAGTGACACAGCTGGATATGACAAGTCCAAGGTAGAGTGTTTCAACTGTCATAAGTTGGGACATTTTGCTAGGGAGTGCAGAGGATCTAGGAAACAAGATAGCAGGAACTGGAATCAAGACAGCTCTAAAAGAACTATAAATGTGGAAGACACTTCTTCCAAAGCTATGTTGGCTATTGATGGAGCTGGTTTTGACTGGAGCTATATGGCAGATGATGAAGTCCCTACAAACATGGCTCTTATGGCTTTTTCAGACTCTGAGGTACATAATGATAAAACTTGTTCAAAAACCTGTCTAAAAAGCTTTGAAACTCTTAAAACTCAACTTGATGATTTAAGAATAGAGTTTAACAAATCTGAGTTTAATCTAGCTACTTATAAGAAAGGTTTAGCATATGTAGAAGAAAAACTTATTTTTTACAAAAAGAATGAGGTTTTGTTTTGTGAGCAAATTGCTGTTTTAAAGAGAGATATCTCATATAAAGACTCAAAAATTAGTGAGCTTAAAAGTGAGTTAGAAAAACATAAGCAAGAAAAAGAAAACAATCAGGTTAAAATTGAAAATTTTGATAATGCTTCTAAGAGTCTAGACAAATTAATAGGAAGTTAGATACCTGATAAAAGTAGAAAGGGTTTGGGGTTTGCAAGCTATAATGCTGTTCCACCACCCCATACAGGGTTATTTGCACCTCCAACACTTGATTTGTCCAACTCTGGTCTTGAGGAGTTTCAACAGCCTGAGTTTGAAGGCTATGGACCTAAGATTAGTAAGAGTGTTAGTGAAAATGTTTCTAATGAGGTTAGGAAATCTTGATGCTCCATTGGTTGAGGAGTTAGTGTCAGATGTTGATAAGTTTGAAAAGAAAACTGTTTTTCCTACTAAGATAGAATTTGTTAAACAACAAGAAAAACCAGATAAGAAACCAGTTAAGTATGCTGAAATGTACAGATCACAAGGTCCTAGGGGAAATCAAAGAAACTAGAATAATCAGAAGTCCCAACAACTAGGAAGTGACTTTGTGATGTACAATAAAGCTTGTTTTGTTTGTGGAGTTTTGACTATGTGCAGACCAAACTGCAATTTCCATCATATGGGAAATGGTGGTATTGAGTAACTTACAAGGGGAATTAAATATTCTGCTCAAAAAGTCACCCTAGTACTTAAAGGAACATGGCTCAAGAGAGTTTTAATGAAAACCTGCATAAGACCATTATATGCTAGGCCTGTTATACTACTATCCTAGAATACTATAGTTTATAGTGCTAGGGACCAATGTCACGTTTTTTCTAATGCAGCAAATCAAACTGTTAAATAGGCACTTATATACAAGAACTTCATTAAACTAACAAAAATTTTAGCCAAAAAGTTAATACCGCTAAGGGAAGTTTTTATACTGCTAGGCCAAAAGCAGTTAATACTGTAGGCCAAATTAAGCAGTAGTTAATGCTGTCAGGGAAAATCAGGTTAATGTTGTTATGGCCTCAACATGTTGGGTTTGGAGACCTACCAAACTTAACAGTGCATCAATTACTTTCAAGAGACATAATTATGTTAATGCACGAGGCAGATCCAATTCAGTAATGGCTTGGGTTTCTAAAAGAAACTAATTTCCTTATTTTTATGTGCAGGGTCATCCACAAAAAGAAGATCAAGGCTATGTTGACAGTGGATGCTCAAGGCACATGACAGGCAATATGTCCTATCTCTCAGACTTCAAAGAATTTGATGGAGGATATGTTACTTTTAGGGGAGGAGCAAAAGGAGGAAGAATTACTGGTAAAGGAACTCTTAAAACTGATAAGCTTGATTTTGAGGATGTGTACTTTGTCGAGGAGTTACAGTTTAACCTTTTTAGTATTTCACAGATGTGTGACAAAAAGAACAGTGTTCTTTTTACTGACACTGGATGTTTTTTTCTGTCTCCTGACTTTAAGTTAGCTGATGAAAGTCAGGTTTTACTTAAAGTTCCTAGAAAGAACAACATGTACAGTGTTGATATGAAGAATATTGTCCCTAAATAGGGTTTAACTTGTCTTGTTGCAAAGGCTACACTTGATAAATCAATGTTATGGCATAGGAGGCTATGCCATGTAAACTTTAAAAAATATAAATTAAACAAGTTAAGTATAAACCTTTCAAGAGGTTTACCATCAAACGTTTTAAAAATGACCAAACATGTTGCTTAAATTACGGGAAAGCAACACAAAGCCTCTTGTAAGTCCAAGATTCAGAACTTTATTTCACAACCTTTATTCATGTTGCATATGGACTTGTTTGGTCCAACTTTTGTGAGCAGTTTGATGAATAAGAAATATTGTCTAGTTGTCACTGATGATTATAGCAGATTTACTTGGGTGTTCTTTTTAGCATCTAAGGATGAAACTAGTGACATTCTAAAGAGCTTTATAACTCAAATAGAAAATCTAGTTGATAAGAAAGTAAAGATAATCAGATGTGACAATGGAAACATAAAAAAAGGGTAAGGGGGGTGGGGAGAAAAGAGCAAAAAAAAAAGGGGGAGCAGAGTTTAAAAATAGAGTTATGAGTGAGTTTTGTGAAAAGAAAGGCATTAAGAGGGAATTTAGTGTAGCTAGAACTCCTCAGCAAAATGGAGTTGCTGAAAGGAGAAATAGGACACTAATTGAGGCTGCTAGAACCATGTTAGCTGACTCTAAGTTACCTACTACATTTTGGGCTGAAGTAGTTAATACTGCTTGCTATGTGCAGAATAGGGTATTAGTAGTCAAGCCTCACAACAAGACCCCTTATGAACTGTTTAGAGGTAGAACACCTGCTCTAAGCTTCATGAGACCATTTGGGTGTCATGTTACCATTCTTAATACCTTAGATCATTTAGGCAAGTTTGATGGAAAGTCTGATGATGGATTCTTTGTTGGATACTCCTTGAATAGTAAGGCTTTTAGGGTATACAACATTAGAACTAGGAAAGTAGAAGAAAACTTGCATGTTAGGTTATTGGAAGATAAGCCTATTATTGCAGGTGCTGGACCAAAGTGGATGTTTGATATTGATGTTCTAACATAATCAATGAATTATGTGCCAGTTGTTGCAGGAACAAACTCTAATGTTTCTGCAGGTACAAAAGAAAGCATTGGTGTAAGTCACTCTAGTAAGGAGACAAGATCTTGCCAAGACTGCATTTTGATGCCACTGTGGAAAGATGGTTCACTATTTGATTCTTCTTCAAAGAATGCTAGCAATGATGAACCACAACCTTCTAATGATACTGGAAAGAAAGATGATGATAGTGAAATTGATAATCAAGAGAGGCCTAATAAAGTGCTCAAATGATAAAACTGTTGGGCCAAGTATTTAATACTGCCAGTACAAAATGATAAACTGTTCAGTTCTAAATTAATACTGTATTCCAACAGTTAACTGAAGACACACATGGCTAATTTCTTTGGTGATGAAAGACATAAGTGGGATAAGAGCAACATTTTCCTACCAAATACCCATTTTCCTCGTACTCCAATATAAGAAATCAAAAAGAATCATTCACTTGCTTAAGTGATTGGTGATAAACATTCTAGTGTAAAGACAAGTAAGAATGAATAAAGAACAAGAATTATTAGTAT
The DNA here is from genome assembly GCA_026074375.1 of Tanacetum coccineum. Classification (NCBI taxonomy): domain Eukaryota; kingdom Viridiplantae; phylum Streptophyta; class Magnoliopsida; order Asterales; family Asteraceae; genus Tanacetum; species Tanacetum coccineum. The sequence continues at coordinate 110,982 of BQNB010001406.1, read as the reverse complement.
GCTAGTTTATAAAGAAAAACTCATGAAGACCTTCATAATTGTCTGTTTGCTTGTTTCCTATCTCAGGAAGAGCCCAAGAAGGTAATCCAAGCTTTAAACGATCCAAGCTGGATAGAAGCTATGCAAGAAGAGCTTCTGCAATTCAAATTACAACAAGTTTGGACATTGGTGGATTTACCTTATGGCAAGAGGGCCATTGGAACAAAATGGGTGTACAGAAACAAGAAAGATGAGAGAGGAATTGTAATAAAAAAAAGAAAGGCTGGTTTGCACAGGGTACACTCAGACGAAGAATAGATTATGATGAGGTTTTTGCTCCAGTTGCTAGGATTGAAGCAATTAGACTGTTCTTAGCCTATGCCTCCTTCAAAGACTTTGTTGTATACCAGATGGATGTGAAGAGTGCATTTCTGTATGGAAAAATTGAAGAAGAAGTATATGTCTGTCAACCTCTAGGGTTTGAAGATCCAGAGTTCCCTGACAAAGTTTATAAGGTAGAAAAAGCATTATATGGTCTACATCAAGCTCCTAGAGCCTGGTATGAGACTTTATCTACCTATCTATTAGACAATGGATTTCAGAGAGGTCAGATTGATAAGACTTTGTTCATTAAAAAGATCAAAGGTGATATCCTACTAGTTCAAGTATATGTAGATGATATCATTTTTGGATCTACTAAGAAAGTTTTATGCACTGAATTTGAAAAGCTAATGCATAAGAAGTTTCAAATGAGTTCAATGGGTGAGCTCACTTTCTTCTTAGGACTTCAAGTGACACAGAAAGATGATGGGATTTTCATTAGCCAAGACAAGTATGTGGAGGAAATTTTAAAGAAGTTTGGTTTTTCAACTGTGAAGACAGCAAGTACTCCCATGGAGACCTCTAAGCCATTGCTTAAGGATAAAGAAGCTGAAGATGTTGATGTTCACTTATACAGATCAATGATTGGAGCATTGATGTATCTAACAGCTTCTAGACCTGATATAATGTTTGCTATATGTGCTTGTGCAAGATTTCAAGTCACATCTAAAGGTTCACATCTTCATGTTGTGAAAAGAATCTTTAGATACTTGAAAGGTCAACCTAAACTGGGCCTTTGGAAACCTAAGACCACCATTGACTTGAAGCTTATACTGTAAGTGACTATGCTGGTGCAGATTGATAGACAGAAATCCACAAAAGAGTGTCAATTTCTTGGAAGCAGATTGATTTCATGGCAATGCAAGAAGCAAACTATAGTTGCCACCTCTACTACTGAAGCAAAGTATGTAGCTGTTGCTAGTTGCTGTGGACAAGTCCTCTGGATTCAAAATCAAATGCTGGATTATGGATACAACTTCATGAATACCAAGATTTTCATTGATAATGAAAGCATAATCTGCATAGTTAAGAATCCAGTGTTTCACTCAAAGACTAAGCACATTGAGATCAGACATCACTTCATCAGTGATTCAAATGAGAAGAAGCTTATTCAAATGATTAAGATTCATACATATCACAATGTTGTAGACTTACTCACAAAAGCATTTGATGTTGGCAGATTCTAATATCTGATTGCACGCATTGGAATGCTTAACCTCTGAAGTATTGATTAAAGGGAGGTTAATTATGAAGTATTGATCAATGAGAGAATGTATGAAATGAAATAGAATAGCAGCTAAGGATGAAATTCAAGTTTGTGCTGCTAGAGTATCTTACTACTGGTAAGTATTCTTAATGCTGCTAGTTGCTTTTAGTACTGTTGTAAAATTAAAAGAGCTGCATTCCAATCAATCAGGTTTGGGTAAAGGGTCAGGAAATCCCACTGAATCCTAACACACATCCAAAACTGCTTCTCTACCTAAATCATGAACCAATTACTGTTCCATCTTTATCTTAACCCAAAAATACTCAAAACCTAGGAAAGCCAAAAAGGCCACTGAGATATCTCAGTCTAGTGGAGATATTCCCCTTGTAACAGATGAGACTGTCATTAAAGAGTGGAAAGACCGAATAGAAAGGGCTGCCACTACTACTTCTAGCTTAGAAGCAGAACATGACAGTGGTAACATAAATAGGACCCAATCCATGGAAACACTTAATGAGTCTTTTCCTTAGGGAACTGATTCAGGTAGTGGTCCTAGGTGCTAAGATACCATATTGGGGGGTACAGAAGCTCAAACTAGGTTTGAGGCTGCATCTAAACAGTCCAATGATCCACCTCTCTCAAGAGTTAACACACTTGGAAGTGGGGAGGACAACATGAAACTAAAGGAATTGATGGAATTTTGTACCAAACTATCTGAAAGGGCTCTTGATTTGCGATAGAAAAATAGATAGAGTGAATTGGTGAGAAAAAGAAATGAGAGATATAGTGAGCTGAAAAATAGAAAGAGAGTTGTGCGATATAAAAAAGATTGAGTGAATTGGTGAGAAAAAGAAATGAGAGATATTGAGAGATTAAAAATGGAAAGAGAGCTTGTGAGAATCAAAATTGATGATGGAAATGCTTTTTGGAAAGAAATTAGGGTTAATACTGGTGTCTTAAAGTTAATGCTGCTCAGCTTAAAACTTAATGCTGCTAAGCTTAAAGTTAAAGAAGTGTTAGCTAAAATTTACTGCTGGCCGTATTATTTATAATGCTGATAGGCATACACTTACTGTTGTTAGGCATAAGTTAATGCGGCCAGGCATAACTTGCTACTGCTGGGTTAGTTAATACTATTAGGCTTAACTTAATGCTGCCAGTTCAAGTTAATGCTGTTGAGGGTGATTTCATAAATACTTCGTATTAGGGTTTACAATCACTCATTCCGATCGATTTTACACTTTGATATACTCTCTAATCATAAACCCTAACTCAATTTATCATTCATCATCAAAAACCGAAACAATGACAACCCAAGTTTTGCAGAAACCCACAATTTGTTGCGTTTTTGAGAAACCCATAAGAAAGTGATGGTTTGAGGAGATTATTGATTTCCTAATGCCAGCTTTATGGTCTAATATGCGTTAACGATTAATCACCATTTATACTACCTGTATTTGTACAGTTTCTGGGCATCTGCCAAGCTAAAGACATTAATGAGAACGACAAATACAAGCCCAAGTAGACAAGAAGAATGTAATCATCATTGAGACTAGTATAAGGAGTGATCTTAAGCTGGATGATGCTGAAGGAATAGATTGTCTACCCACTGCTATAATTTGTTGCAAACAGTAAACGAATGGGGTATGAAAATCTTTGACTCAAAAGCTACTTTCTATAAAGCTAATTTCATCCCAATGGAAATTTCTTATCCATACCATACTGCAATGCCTTAGTGCTAAGACTACAGCCTGGAATGAATTTAATAGCACTATGTCATCTGCTATCATATGTCCACAAACCAAAAATTCAACTTTTCCATGTACATTTTTGACAATATGGTGAAGCACTTGGAGGGTGGGGTTAAATTTCTCATGTACTCAAGGTTTGTGCAAGTTTTCCTGGACAAACAAGTTGAGGGGATGCCCAGACATAAAGAGGTTTATGTTACACCTTCCCACACCAATAAGGGGTTTGCTTAATATAAAAGACTAGAGAAATGGTTTTCTGGAAGAGGTCACACTCTATTCCCCAACAATTGATGATTCGAAGCTTTCAGAAACATGGGTGAAGATTCAGCTGCTCCTTCTGATTCCCATTCCACACCTATTATTTCTCAATCATCATCATCTAAACCTCAAAAGAAGAAGTCAAGGAGGAAACAAAGGAAAGATAGTGGTCCTACAGAGACTATTACTAATGAGGCTCATGTAAAAAATCTCCTTAGATCCACCGCAAAGAGGGTGAGGATAGTATGCAACTTTCTGAATTGATGAATTTATGTACCAGCCTACAAGAGAAAGTCCTTGATTTGGAGAAAGCCAAGACTGCTCAAGCAAAGGAGATTGCTAGCTTAAAGAAGAGAGTCAAGCAATTGGAAAAGAGAAGGAAGTTAAGAACTCCAGGGCTCAAGAGATTAAGGAAGGTTGGTTCAACTAGCAGGGTAGAATCCTCTAATGATGTCAGTTTGGGTGATCAGGAGGATGCATCCAAACAGGGGAGGAAAATTACTGATCTTGATGCTGATGCAGAAGTGACTTTGGTGGATGAGACTCAAGAGATGAATGATGACAACCTGATGTTTGATACAGATGTGTTGGAAGAGCAGGAAAAAGAAGTTGCTGAAAAGGAAGTTAGTACTGCTGGTGAAGTAGTTACTACTGCTAATGTTGAAGCTACTACTGCCAATGCTCCAACAACAACTATTGATGAGTTGACTCTGGCTCAGACTCTAATAGAAATCAAAGCAGCTAAACCCAAAGCTGTTACATCTGCTGCTACAACAACTACAACTACAAGACCCAAGGCTAGAGGGGTTGTAGTTCAAGAGCCAAGTGAATTCAAAACAACATCATCACCTTTACAAGCATCACAACTTCTACAGGCTAAAGACAAAGGCAAGGCAATAATGGTTGAGCCTGAAAGACCTTTGAAAAAGAAAGATCAAGTTTCTCTTGATGAAGAAATGGCTAGAAATCTTGAAGCTCAAATGCAAGCTAAACTTATAGAGGAACAGAGGCTTACAAGGCAAAAGGAAGAAGAATCCAATATAGCTTTGATTGAATCATGGGATAACACGCAAGCTATGATGGAGGCAGACTTTGAATTTGCTCAGAGGCTACAAGCAGAAGAACAGGGAGAGATAACCATTAAGGAAAGATCAAGATTGTTTGTAGAGCTCTTAAACAGAAGAAAAAAGCACTTTGCAAAGCTTAGAGCTGGAGAGATAAGAAGAAAGCCACCTACCAAAGCTCAAAAGAGAAATCAAATGTCCATCTATTTGAAAAATATGGCTGGATACAAACATAGTCAGTTGAAGAGCAAAAGCTATAATGAAATCCAAAAGTTGTTTGATAAGGAGATGAAAAGAGTAAATACTTTTGTGGACATGAATTCAGAAGTAGTGAAAGGTAGTGAGACAAGAACAGAGGAAAGTTCTAAAAGAGCAGGGATAAGTCAAAGAAGCAGAAGATAGATGAGCATGTAAAAGCTGAAAAAGATGATGATCCAGAGCAGGAAGAAATGAAAAAGCATATGGAGATAGTTCAAGATGAAGAGGAAATAGCAATTGATGATATACCTCTAGCCACAAAACCTCCAATAATGTTGATATAAGTATTGTTAAAGAAGGAAAAGAAGGGATTCATCACTTGATAAGATCTAAATGGGAAAGTTTAAAAAGAATTCATCATGATTAGAGTGCCTCAGGTATTGACAGAGAAGATTAGAAACTCTTGAAGTATGAGGTCAAAGAAAAGCAATGGAATAAACAGGCCAGTTTGATGGAATATGAAAGAGATTTAAGGGGTGAATATGGAAGGAAATGTTTATTGATCCTGACATAAACGTACGAATGGAAGGAGTTCCTACAAGGATAACAAAGTGACTATTTGGAAGCTGTTTGATTCTTGTAGAGTGCACTTTGGAAGGTTTTAAAAATATTTATGTATTTAATCCCTAATCTCTATTTATAGCCTTTCTCAATACTTGGTTAACAAGCAAAAACCCACCTCCTTTGGGTTGGGTTATTCGGCCAACTAGATCAAAGGGAAAGGGCATAGCCCACTTTCCTTTTTCTTGATTTTCCTTTAAAGTCCTTATTGTTTAACATTTAATTAATTATATCTTAATATATTTAATTAACTATTACCAACGAATTACGTGTGCATCTCCATAAGCTTAAACTGAGACCGAACATATATTATTTATATGTACATTCCTTCAGGTATATATTAGTGCTGTCAAGCATAACTTAGTACTACTGGTAATACTAATGAAAATTATACTAAGTAGTTAGTACTAGTAGTATAAAAGTTACTACTGCTAGTTACTACTGTTAGTATATATTAGTACTATTAGTATAAGGTTACTGCTGCTGGTAGAAGTTAAGACTGCTCAGAGATGAAGACTGAAAATATACTAAGTAGTTACTACTGCTAGTACAAAAGTTAGTATTGCTAGTGTAAGTTGGTACTGCTAGAGTAAACTTCTAAGTAGTTAATACTGCTTGTGCTCAGTTACAACTGCTGAGTGATTACTACTGCTGGAAGGATTATGCTGACAGAGATGAGATCAAAGACTTATCAGAGAAGAGATAAAGATTAATTGGAGAACAAGAATACTTACGAAGATAAGTATTAGTTATTTGTAAAGAAGATATGTATAACTTATTTGTATAAGAGATTACGTTTGTTTATAGAAAAGATCATGATAAGTCAGGAAAGTATTATAAGCCTTGTAGGACTCCTTGGTGTATAAAGAGATGGTCCTAGGGCATAATGTTAGATGTACATCTTTGATATTCGTAGCTTCAAGGTTTTGTAAACCCTAACACTATTAAGAGTGTTTGTTTCATATTGAGGCTGAAAGTTTGGTAATCTGTCTTATTATTAATTTTCTGTTACTGTTTTATAAATAATTCTTCTTAGTATCATTGACAAGATTCCGTATAGTCTTTGATATTCATAATCAAAGTTTCTACCATAGTTGTCTTGGATTTACTCAATAAAACTAAGCTTCATACAAGCTAAGAAAGATCTATTCTAGTGGGATCAACACTAACCAAGATGGAGCAATGAGGAATGCTATTAAGGCTGAGTTTGCTGGTTCGAAGCATAGGCTATGCATGTGGCATATCACCCAAAAGCTTCCTGTTAAGGTATGTTTATCTTTTCTAAGTTCTCTTTAATATATCTGTTATCCCAAATACTTAATCCAGAACACAACACAATAAGCAACCAATAAGCTATAAATAAGTCGAATAAGAAAGAAACAAAAGAGATGGAAAGTTAGAAGAATATATTAAAGAGAGGAAAAGAGTGGTGAAAGATTACATACATACAAATGGTAACCAACACCCTATCCATGTGTGGAGAGGGTCCTATTTATAGTCCTTGCAGCCCTAGTGACGTGTGGACTATTGATCATGGGCCAGGCTTGGATTATGTTAGGCTTTAGCCTAAAATATGGACAATATTAGCCTAAAGTCCAAGCTTGTTGAACCCGACTAGCCTATTACAATACAAGACTAATTATTACAAAGACGACCAATGACATTCTTGTTTGACTTATATGAAAATAAGGCTAACAATCTCTCCTAATGTTGAAGTCGACTTCTATCTCCCCAATGTTGACATTCTTGCTGGAGGTTATCTTGTTTCGACTTTGTCTCCCCTAACGGTAAGGATTTGATTTGACTCTTAAGCTTTGTATCTTTTGGTCTTGTATTTATCTTTTCTTGTTTGTAACGGCTTTGTTCATTCATGCTTTGTGATCTTGATCTTGAGCCTTGGTCTTTTGACTTTGAGTTCTTGAGATCTTTGATCTTGCATCATCTCATTGACTTGAATCATCTTGATTTGACTTTATTGATCAACTTGTGCTTTTGTCTGACATGCCCATACTTGTCTTGAAAGCTCTCAATCTCATCTTGTTCATCAGACTAACAATCTCCCCTATCTTGTTTGACTTTGAAGATCTTGATGATATTCAGGAAATTCATGATTATCAAAGTTACAAAAAAGTATTATGACATAAACTTGAGCTCTCTGACCGTTAACATTCTTGTTTAGCAGCAACAGTCATGATGTTTAATGTTTGACCTTAAAAACTTAAGCACGAGCATGTGGTGATGAAACCGACTTAGCTGGAATGAGGCTGCAACACCAACATTTGTACCTGCATTTAAATGTTAGTAATAAACAGCAGATATAGACGATATGTCTTTGTTATTCGTCAATTTTAGGTTGTGATAACCACTAGTTTCCTATTTTATAGAATAAATACTATACTTGTGATCATTTAGATTCAAAGAATCTCCTTAACAGGGTTTCTAGCACAAAGCGTAGGATCTTCTAACACATATGTATTAGATTCACCATGCTTTCTTGTTCTCATTACCGAAACGTCTCAAAGCAATGTACACGATAAGAGTGAATCAGATAGTTACCATCTTTTTGATTAAGTATTCAATTTATTTACTAGATCAAAATCGTTATCCAGTTAGCACAATCTTGATTCATAGAGAATCTTGCAAGTCACCTACCGCAGTGCTGTTTGATGTTGACACTGGAAGGATTTCCATTTGTCATTGTGAATACTAAAGAGTGTCACTCTGAATGTTCTGGCAAGATCACAAGGATAATGTGTAGGACTCTTTGATACCAATTGTTGTATTTTGATGAAAAACAAGTGTTATCCATGAATTGTGTCCTAATGAGATTTATAATTTGATCTCTTTTGGCTCTAGACTCAATTTGTGCACTTTGGTTTTAATAATCAGAGGTAGGAGCTGACTGCCACCTTTTCAATATCAACTCACTCGGAGTGAGAAAGTCAATAGATAACATGTGTATCTTTGTGACAAATGAGACAAGTTTCTTTTAAGAGAAACTCGAATGGCTAGGAAGGGTTGTGTGCATTTGTTTTTGAAACTTTTTAGAAAGTTTTAGGTTCGTAGAACCAAAAATTATATCATCAACGTAAATTTGCACAAGCAATATGTCTTCCCCATGTTTAGTTATGAACAGAGCTGGATCAATAGAACATTTGGAGAACCCTTTGGATACCAGAAAGTTGGAGAGTTCATCATACCACGCTCTTGGAGCTTGTTTGAGTCCATATAATGCCTTCTTGAGATGATATACTTTATTAGGATAATGTGGGTCTATGAATCCTTCTAGCTGGTTAACATATACTTCTTCCTTTCTAAGGTCCATTAAGAAATGTTGTCTTGACGTCGATATGGTATACTGGAAATAATTTGTGTGCATCATACATAACGAGTAACCGGACAACTTCTAATCGAGCGACTAGTGCAAATGACTCTTGAAATCAATTCCTTCCTGCTGACCATATCCCTTAGCTACAAGACGAGCTTTATTATGGATTATAGTATTCTCTTCATCACGTTTGTTTTTCCAAAGCTACTTCATGTTAATGACATTTTTGCATAGTGGTCTGTTGACTAATTCCTATACATCTAATCAATCAAAATTGTGAAGTTCTTCCTGCATCGCTTCAATCGATGCAAAATTAGCCATGGCTTCTTTAATGTTCTTCGGTTCGGTTTAACTCACGGTGAGTGCGAACATATACACCTCGTCGTTTGTTTCTAGCTGACGTCTAGTTTTAATTGATTGAGAAGGATTTCCAATGACTTGTTCTAACGGATGATCTCTTGTCCAACGATGTTCAGAAGGATGTTGTTGATAGAATGTATGCATGTTTGACGAATCAACATATCGAGAAGATTTCTCCCCTTGTTTATGTACCTGTGTACTGAAAATGCTGATAAATTCATCTTCGTTACCTTGTGCATTTTCTTTATTAGTTTTTGCTTGATTAATGTTCTAAGTAGCAGTGATAGTTGGTGTTTGAGTTGGTGCTTGACTTGTAGTTTCATGTGTTGTTTGAATGTTCAATGAAGGTGTATCTGCGACAACGGTTGTTAAAGTAAATGGAGTTATGTTTTTTTGTTGACGTTGATTAAGTATATCAGCAGCATGTACAACAGAAGTCTTTAACACAACTGTTGGGATTCTTGATTTGATGAGACAAAATAAATAAAAGAATGCAACAAAAGGACTGAAATTGTAATTACAAAAATCTTCAAGCTGGTGGAGCACATGAAGATAAAGATGAAGATATCAGAAGATCTCCTTACAAATAAAGATACAGAAGATATCAGAAGATATTCTTAAATGTTTTAAAGATATTGTTTGTTTTTATCTTCTTATGTAAGCCTTGATATCTCTAGTATATAAAGAGATATCAGGCATATGGCTTTAGATATCCATCCATAAAACACAGGCTTTCTATGAGAGTGGTGTAAATAAACGTGTTTGTGTGTGTACACGTTTATTTAGTAGTTAGATAGATAGTAGTTAATAGATAGTGTAGCCTCAAGGATCTCTTGATCCATGTTATAGTAGGTAACTGTATTATCTTGATCAAATAATATTAAGGCTTGGTATTTAATAGTAAGACCTTGTTTAATATCATTGTGTTCTTTGATTAATTCCGCTGTGCTAATTCGTATCAATGATATTTGTAAAATATATCCTAGATGGGCTTAAATGATCTTATCAATTGGTATCAAACCAGGTTTCTCTTGATATTTAGGATTCTCAACGTTTTATTGGTTTTATGGTTTTTGTGTTTTCTACTAATTCGGTGAATAGATCTTATTTGGTGAAACTAGGGTTTTTACAAACCCTAAATTGGTAAACAGAAAGAAGGTTGTTGAACACTGCGGCTACAATCCCGATCACAGATACATGGCTTCAAAGAATTCAAGCAAGAAGGTTTTTGGGGTATTAAAGGTGTACGCTTAAATGGTAACAACTCTGATGATTTTCTTGTCTTGATTCTGATGCACTGCTATAAGAAAATCCGTGTATAAAGGCGGTCCTAGGACATAGAGATTGATATCTTTTCATTGTTCTGTCAATCTATTCGTAGCTTCAAGGTTTGTAACCTAACAACTATTAAGAGTGTTCGAATTGATATTGAGGCTGAAAGTTTGTAAACGTTTGTTATTAATCTTAATCATTACTGTTTTAAATTTAAATTCTTCTTATAACATCTGACTAGATTCCGCATAGTCTTTAATATCACAATCAAAGTTATATCATAGTTGTTTATGAATTTATTCAGATACAACTTAGGCTTATACAAGATAGCAAAGATCTATCAATTGGGATCAACAAGTGTGTAATCCAAAGCTTGTATAAGCTTTGAATAAGACGAAGCTTTACTACACATAAGATCTACTCTTTCAAGGAAGCAAATGGATTCTCAATCTACTCAAACACATCAAGCTACCAACTCCCAAACTGGCGGATTAAAATCTCTAAAAGAGTGTTGATAGAGCAGTACCTACATGAATTTTAAATTACATCAATGAGAGATCCGTAGAAAATGGTAATGCACCCATGAGTAACAAAAACAGTTGATTGGTAAGGAGCTATATCCCTCCTACAAGTGTTAAAGAGAAGGCGACAAAGAAGGGCAGAGTCTGAAGGCAAGAAGCACTTTGTTGAAGGCATTACCTAATGAGCCTCAAATTAAAGTCAACTCATACAAAGATGCAAAACACTGATGCAGGCTATTGAGAACAGATTTGGAGGTAATACTACTACAAAGAAAACTCAGAAAAATCTTCTGAAGCAACAATATGAAAACTTTGCTGCATCTAGTACAAAAGTGATTGAGCAAACTTATGAAGGGATTCAAAAGCTAATTAGTCAACTAGAGATGCATGGTGAAGTTATCCCTCAAGAAGACACCAACATAAGTTGCTTAAGAAGCTTAATCACAAGAATGGACTATGTATACCATTGTGTGGAGGAACAAACCAAAGATTGAGACTTTGAGTTTGGATGACCTCTTCAACAACCTGAAGGTTTATGAATCAGAGGTCAAAGGGACATCTAGCTCAACCACAAACTCACACAATGTAGCCTTTCTGTCCTCTAGCAGCACTAACAGTGCAACTAGAGCAGTTAATACTGCTCAGGGTGTTAATACTGCTAGCACTCAGGGTGTTGCTGATAGCTCAACAACTGTTGAAAATTTGAGTGATGCTATGATTTTATTCCTTCTTTGCTAGCCAACCAAGTATTTCCACACTAGATAATAAAGATCTACAACAAATCAATCCTGATGACTAGAAAGATAGATTTGAGGTGGAACATTCTATGCTTAACTATGAGGGCTAGAAGATTCCTGTAAGAATACTGGAAGGAAGCCTGGACATGGCCAACAATGAAAACAATTAGTTTGACAAGTCCAATGTGTAGTGTTTCAACTGCCAACAAGAGAGGACACATTGCAAAGAGCGCAGGGAACCCAGGAATCAAGACAGTAGGAACAGGGAGCCTACCAGAAGAACTGTTCTAGTTGAAGAAACTACTTCAAATGCCTTAGTATCTCAGTGTGATGGCTTTGGCTATGACTGGAGTGACCAAGCAAAAGAAGGTCCAACCAATTTTGCTCTCATGGCTTATTCTTTAATAAGTTCAACTTCTTCTTCAAACTCTGAGTATCTAATACTCAAATTGTTGTTCATCTTGTTTAGAATGTTAAAAGAGCTAAAGAACAAAATGAATATTTTAGTTTTTAAAGACTAAGAACAGCAAGGTAAGTGTTGTCTCTAAAAAACTGGTTTTAGAATCTGTAGAAGCAACTGTTAGTCTTTAAGAAAAATTGTCTGTGTATGAGGAAGATAAAAACTCTTAAAACGTGGAAATCCTAATTAAGAGATTTAGATATTACAGAGCTTAAAAGGAAGTTAGAATTGGTTACAAAAGAAAAAGACGAGGTTCAACTTACAGTACAAAAATTTGAAAATTTATCAAAAAACCTAAGTAAACTTCTAGACAGACAGATAATAAATAAGTGTAAAACAAGATTAGGGTATAATGCTGTCCCATCTCCCTATACTAGGAATTTATCCACCGAAAAACTGATTAGTTATCCCTAGTCAGATGAATTTTGTTGATGAGTCTGTTAGTGAGTCTATAGTTGAAAAGCCTACTGTTGAGACTAATGAACCGGAGACTGCTAGAAAAGAAAATGGAGCTCCAATTATTAAGGATTGGGTATCTGATAGTGATGAAGAAAATGTGCCTAAGGTTAAAATAGTTAAGATGTTTAATAAACCTAGTTTTGCTAAGATAAACTTTGTTAAGTCTACTGAGCAAGTAAAATCTTCTAGGAAAACATCAGTTGATAAAAATAGGCAAAACACACCTATTTAACAAGAGAAACTAAAACCAATAGATGTCTTAAAAATTAGGGAATGATTTTGAGATGTATCCAACAAAGCTTGTCACGTGTGTGGTAAGTTTTGGATCATTTGAAGAATGATTGTATAACTGGTATAATAATGGGAAGATTTTGCAAAACCATTGGACCAATTCAAAGGATGAACAAACAAAAATATTCTCTAAATTAACTCACCCTAGTCCAAAAAGGAACATAGTTCCAAGGACAGTCTTAACTAGGTCTGGCCCAATTTCAGTTAATGCTGTTAGACCAGTTAATACTATTCAATCAAGAACAACAATGAATAATGCGGGACCCATGAAAAATGTTATTAATAATGCATGTTCAACTACTAGAAGGCCTTTTAACAAAATAACAGCAGCAAATAACAATAATTTCACTAAAAAGGTTAATACTGTTAAGGGGACAAGGGTTAATACTACTAGGCCAAAAGCAGTTCTTAGTGCTGTTAATGGAAACAAGGGAAATGCTGTTAAGGCCTCAGCTGTTTGGTTGGTGCCCAAAAGCACAAAGTTTTAGACCATGTCTCCAGAAACAATGGTGCATCAATGAATTTTAAAATATTTGACTATATTGATGCACAAGGCAGATCCAAGTCAGTAATGGCTTGGGTCTCCAAAAGAAACTAATTTTCCTACCATTATGTGTCAGGCAATCCACAATAAGATTTGAAGAATAAAGGAGTGATTGACAGTGGATGCTCTAGGCACATGATAGGAAATAAATCCTATCTTACATATTATGAAGAAATGATGAGGTATTTGTTGCATTTGAGAGGTAATTCTCAAAGATGAGAAGAAATTTTTAGGAAAGGTACAATAAGAACTGGTAAAATTGGGATTTTAAAGATGTAGTATTTTGTGAAAGGAACTAAATTTTAACCTTAACAGTGTCTCACAAATTTGTGACAAGAAGAATAGTGTTCTTTTACGATACGAATGTTTGTTCTATCTCCAGACTATAAGTTAAAACTGATGAAAGTGAAATCTTACTTAAAAGTTCCTTAGAAAGGATAACATGTACATGTTTTGACTTAAAAGAATGTTATTCCTAAGGAGTTTTCACTTGTTTCTTTGTAAAAGCTACATCAGATGAATTTAATCTTTCAATAGGAGAGCTTGGACATGTAAATTTCAAAACAATGAATAAAATGGTAAGGGGAAACCTTTAAGAGTTACAGCTTTAAAAACATTTTGAAATTAATCAAACTTGTGTTGCTTGTCAGAAGGGAAAGCAACACAGAGCTTCTTATAAGACCAAAACAGTCAGTTCAACAGCCCCCCCCCCAAAAAACCATTACTAATGTTGCACAAGGATTTGTTTGGTCATAACATTTTGTAAAGAGTTTAAGAGAAGAATGTATTGCCTAGTTGTCACATATGATTTTAGTAGGTTTAGTTAGGTTTTCTTTTTAGCCACTAAGGATGAAACTAGTGAAATCCTTAAAACATTCATAACAGGCATAGAAAATCTAATAGACCTTAGGGTGAAAGTGATTAGATGTGCCAATGGGACTAAATTCAAGAATAGGGTCATGAACCAGTTCTATAAAATGAAGGGTATTAAGAGGGAAATTAGTATTGCAAGGACTCCACAATAAAATGGAGTAGCAGAAAGGAAAAATAAGACACTAATAGAGGTTGCTAGAAATATGCTAGCTGATTTAAAATTGCCAACAACTTTCTGGGCTGGAGTAGTTAATACTGCTTATTATGTCCAAAAATAGGGTGTTAGTTATCAAGCCACACAACAAGACCCCTTATGAAGTTTTTCTAGGTAGAAAACCTGCCTTAAGCTTCATGAGACCATTTAGGTGTCCTGTTACAATCCTTAATACCATAGATCACATAGGTAAGTTTTGATGGAAAGCTGATGTAGGGTTCTTTGAAGGATACTCTACCCCAATAGCAAGCTTTATGAAACCATTTGAGTGTCCTGTTACAATTCTCAATACCATAGATCACTTAGGTAAGTTTGATGGTAAGGCTGATGAAGGATTCTTTGTTGGGTACTCAATCAATAGTAAAGCGTTTAGAGTATTCAACAGTAGAACTAGGATAGTTGAAGAGAACCTGCATGTCCAGTTTAGTGAGAATACACCTAATATTGTAGAAAGTGGACCAAATTGACTTTTTGATATTGATGCACTAACAAAGTCAATAAATTATAAGCCAGTTGTTACAGGAAATCAGTCTAATGATAATGCATGTACAAAAGCATATGATGATGCAGGTAAAGCTAGAGTGGAGACAGTACCTGGCAAAGATTACATTCTGCTACCATTATGGACTGCTGATCCACCATTCTCTCAAAGTTCAAAGAGTTCTCCTGATGCTGGATTCAAACCTTCAAGTGATGATGGAAATAAGGTTGATGAAGATCCAAGAAAAGATAGTGAAGGTATTGATCAAGAGAAGGAAGATAATGTTAACAACACTAACAATGTTAATGCTGCTAGCACAAATGAAGTTAATACTGTTAGTGGAAAACAGGCATTGAACTTCCAGTTGATCTAGATATGCCTGAATTGGAAGATATTGTCTATTCAGATGATGATGAAAATGTTGGTGCAGAGGCTGACATGAACAATTTGGATGCATTTATGCCTGTCAGTCATATTCCAACTACAAGAGTACATAAAGATAATCCATTTGAACAAATTATTAGAGACTTGAATTCAGCACCTCAAAGAAGAAGAATGACAAAGAATTTGAAAGAACATGGTTTGTTTAGTTTAGTTCAGCAAAGAACAAACCATAAAGACTTTCAAAATTGCTTGTTTACTTGCTTTTTATCACAAGAAGAACCCAAAAAGGTAATTCATGCATTGAAGAATCCAAGCTGGATAGAGGCTATGCAGGAAGAGCTTCTACAATTCAAGTTACAAGAAGTTTTGACTTTAGTGGATTTACCAAATGGAAAAAGGGTTATTGGTACTAAATGGGTCTTTAGAAGTAAAAAGGATGAAAGAGGAATTGTGATTAAAAATAAAGCAAGATTGGTTGCTTAAGGGTACACACAAGAAGAAGGGATTGACTATGATGAAGTCTTTGCCCCTGTTGCAAGAATTGAAGCAATTAGGCTATTTTTAGCCTATGCCTCATTTAAAGACTTTGTGGTGTACCAGATGGATGTCAAGAGTGCTTTTCTTTATGGTAAGATTGAAGAGGAAGTCTATGTTTGTCAACCACCAGGATTTGAAGATCCAGACTTCCCTGACAGAGTATACAAAGTAGAAAAGGCACTTTATGGACTGCATCAAGCTCCTAGAGCTTGGTATGAAACCTTGTCAACTTATTTGTTGGACAATGGGTTTCAGAGAGGAAAGATAGACAAGACTTTGTTTATCAGAAGGGACAAAGGTGATATTCTGTTAGTTCAAGTGTATGTAGATGATATCATTTTTGGCTCTACAAAGAAGTCATTATGCACTGAGTTTGAGAAGATGATGCATAAGAAGTTTCAGATGAGTTCTATGGGTGAACTCACATTCTTCTTAGGACTGCAAGTAAAGCAGAAGGAGGATGGGATTTTTATCAGTCAAGACAAGTATGTGACTGAGATTTTGAAGAAGTTTGGTTTTACTGATGTCAGAACAACAAGCACACCTATGGAAACTCAAAATCCTTTGCTCAAGGATGAAGATGGTGAAGAAGTGGATGTTCATTTATATAGATCAATGATTGGTTCATTAATGTATCTTACTTCTTCAAGACCTGATATTATGTTTGTAGTGTGTGCCTGTGTAAGATACCAAGTCAACCTAAAAGTGTCACATCTTCATGTTGTGAAAAGAATTTTTAGATACTTAAAAGGTCAACCTAAATTGGGCCTTTGGTATCCAAAAGATTCTCTTTTTGATTTGGTAGCATACATTGATAGTGATTATGCTGGAGCAAGTTTGGATAGGAAATCTACAACAGGAGGTTGTCAATTCATTAGGTGTAGATTAATATCATGACAGTGCAAGAAACAGACAGTGGTTGCAAATTCTACAACATAAGCTGAATATGTGGTTGCTTTAAGTTGATGTGGACAAGTGCTTTGGATTCAGAATCAATTACTTGATTATGGGTACAACTGCTTGCATACCAATCTTTATTGACAATAACAGTACTATTTGCATAATTTAAAATCTTGTTTTTCATTCAAAAACAAAGTATATAGAGATTAGACATCACTTTATTAGAGATTGCAATGATAAGAAATTGATTCAAATGGTTAAAATCCATACTGACAAGAATGTTGCTGATCTGCTTACAAAAGCCTTTGATGTAAGTAGGTTTCAATATTTGATTGCTAGTATTGGAATGGTAAATCTCTAAAATCTTTTATCTCTTTATGTTTTTGTAGAATTTTGTATGAATTAGTACTATTATTCAGGTCACTAAAAGTTTCTACTGTTAAGTATAATTAGTGCTGTTAGTTATACTTAATGCTACTGGTATAATTAATATTGTGAGAATTGAGAGAGTTGGTGAGAATAAAAACAGAAAGAGAGATATGTGGAGTAAAAACAGACAGAGTGATTTGGTGAGAAAAAGAATTGAGAGATGTGGTGAGTTGAAAAACATAAAGAGAGCTAAGTAAAAACAGAAAGAGAGAATTGTGAGCAAAAAGAATTAAAGCAAAAACAGACAAAGAGAATTGTGAGTAAAAAGAATTGAGAGAAATCAAAATGTTAATTTGATGATGGAAAAACTGTTTGGAATGGAATTAGAGTTAATGCTGATAACTCAAAGTTAATGCTGCTAGGCATAAACTTACTACTGCTGTTGAAAGTTAATGCTGCTAGGCATAAACTTACAACTGTTGTTGAAAGTTAATGCTGCTAGGCATAAACTTACAACTGCTGGTGAACGTTAATGCTGTTGAGGGTATTTTCATAAATACTTTGATCAAGGGTTTCAATCACTCATTTAATCGATTTCATTCAATCATATACTCTCTAATCATAAACCCTAACTCAATTTCATCATTCATTATTAAAACTCAACACAATGGCGGATCTAAAGTTTGCTGATACTCACAACATAGTTGCGTTTTTGTCTAAACCCGAAGAAAGTGATGGGTTTGAGCAAATTGTTGATTTTCTGAATGCACACCCCATAAAGTATGCTTTAACCGTCAATCCTACTATATATACATCGTGCACTGAACAGTTCTGGTCTATTATCAAGGCGAAAATTGTCAATGGGGAAGTATAGTTAGAAGCCCTAGTGGATGGGAAGAAGATCGTCTTCACTGAATCAACTGTAAGAAGAGATCTTCAATTAGAAGATGCTGAAGGTATGTATTATTTTTCCAAATGCTATAATTTTTGAAGAACTTACAAGGATGGGATATGAGAAAATTTCACAAAGGTTAACTTTCTATAAAGCATTCTTCTCCTCCCAATGGAAATTCCTTATTCATACTATTTTGCAACGCCTAAGTGCTAAGACTACTGCATGGATTGAATTTAGTAGCACTATGGCTTCTGCAATTATCTGCTTAGCCACAAACCAAAAGTTCAACTTTTCCAAGTATATTTTTGATAGTATGGTAAAGAATGTGGATAGTGTGGGAAATTTTTTGATGTATCCAAGGTTTGTGCAAGTCTTTTTGGAATAACAAGTTGGTGAGATGTCAAGTCACAAGAGAATTTATGAAGTCCCCTCTCACACTAAGAAGATATTTGGGAATATGAGAAGGGTAGGAAAATGCTTTTCTGGAAGGGAAACACCATTATTTCAAACAATGTTGGTACAAGATCAAGCTGACATGGGTAAAGGTTCAGCAATACCAACTGATCCCCATCACACACCCACCATTATTCAACCAACAACATCACAACCTCAAAGGAAACAAAGACCTAGGAAGCCAAAGAGACAGGACACTAAGATACCTCAGTTTAGTGGTCCTACAAACAATGTAGCAGATGAGGCTGTCAATGAGGAGATGGATGACAGTTTGGTGAGGGCTGCCACTACTGCTTCTAGCTTAGAAGCAGAGTAGGACAGTGGTAACATAGATAAGACCCGATCCAAGGCAACACTTAATGAGCCTAGTCCCCAGGGAATTAGTTCAGGTAGTGGTCCCAGGCGCCAAGACACCATGGGGACACAATTGCTCAAACTGGGTTTGAGAATGTGTCTAAAACATCCAATGACCTACTGCTCGCAAGAGGTAACACACTTTAAAGTGGTGAGGATAGACTGAAACTTTAGGAATTGATGGATTTTTGTACCAAGTTGCAACAAAGAGTTCTTGACCTGGAGAACACAAAGACTGCTCAAGCTCAGGAGATTACAAGTTTGAAATTGAGAGTAAAGAAGTTAGAGAAGAAAGGAGGGTCAAGAAATCACAAGCTCAAAAGATTATACAAGTTTATCAAGAAGGGTTGAATCCTCTGATAAAGCTAGTTTGGGTGATGAGGAAGATGCATCTAAACAGGGGAGGATAGCTGATATTGATGCTGCTAAAGACATTTACCTGGTCAATGTTCACAGAGATGAAGATATGTTTAGGGTAAATGATCTTGAAGGTGATGAGGTGGTTGTTGAAACTGAATTTCATCATGAGGTGGATGTTGAAACTGAAGTTGCTTCTACAGATGTGAACTTAACTGATGTTGACATGACTTTGGCTCAAGCACTGGCAGAGTTGAAGAGTGCAAAACCCAAAGCTGACAAGGTTGTGTTACAAGAACCTGAGCAGGGTACAATTACAACAACTGCTGCTAGCACAAGACCCAAGGCTAAAAGGCTTGTTATTCATGAAGAGGAGCAAGCAACTACACCAATAGTTTCTTCTCAACAATCATCACATGTCAAGGTTCAAGATAAGGGTAAAGGAATCATAGTAGAAGAACCTTTGAAGATGAAGAAGAAAGATCAAATCAATTTTGATAAACAAGAAGCTATAAGATTACAAGCTGAGTTTGATGAGGAGGAAAGACTTGCAAGAGAGAAAGATCAAAAGAAACAAGAAATCAATATTGTTTTAATTGAAGAATGGGATGATATTCAAGCAAAGATTGATGTTGATCATCAATTGGCTGAACAATTGCAAGCACAAGAGCAAGAAGAGTTGACTGATGCAGAAAAGGCTACTTTATTTGTTCAAGTCTTAGAGAAAAGAAGAAAACACTTTGCAGCAAAAAGAGCAAAGGAAAAGAGGAACATATAACCAACTAAAGCTCAAAAGAGAAGTATAATGTCTACTTATCTAAAAAACATAGCTGGATACAAGCCCAATCAATTGAAGAACAAAAGCTTTGATGATATTCATAAGTTATTTGACAAAGCTATGAAAAGGGTAAACACATTTGTAAATATGGATACAGAGTTGGTGGAAGGCACTGAAATGAAAGAAAGTTCCAAGAAAGCAGAAGTAATGGAAGAGAGTTCCAAAAGAGCAGAGGTAGCACAAGAAAGCAATTCAAAAAGAGCAGAAGATGAGCTACAACAAGAGAATGCAAAGAAGCAGAAGGGGGATGATGATCAGGAAGCAGCTAAGATGAAAGAGCTCATGAAAATTGTCCCTGATGAAGAGGAAGTAGCAATTGATGCTATACCTTTAGCTACTAAGCCTCCAAGCATTGTTGACTAGAAGATCATTAAAGAAGGAAAGATCAGCAACTTTCAAATTATAAGAGCTGATGGAAGTTTAAAGAGGTACTTAGACTTTATTTAGATGCTTAAAAGCTTTGACAGAGAAGATTTAGAAACTCTATGGAAATTAATAAAAGCTAAGCATGGATCAATAAGGCCAGAAGAGGGCTATGAGAGAGTGCTATGAGGTGATCTAAAGATAATGTTTGAACATCATGTAGAAGATACAGTGTAGAGGAATCTACAAGGACAGAAAGTGTTAATTTGGAAACTATTTGATTCCTGTGGGGTACATTTTCTAAGGTTGCAATCTATGCATATCTTTATATTGGTAGAGAAAAAGTATCCCCTTACACCTGCAATAATTACAGACATGCTGAACAAGAAGCTTCAAGCTGATCATTGGAATGAAATGTGTTATTAGCTTCTTAAGCTCATCACAAAACAACTCAAGAATCAATGAAGTGTTTGGAAGCATCATCCTGGTGATTATGAAGCTTTCAATGAAGAAACTTGAGATTTTAAAAATAAATATCAAGTTTAGGGGAGGATTGTTGGTATTAAAAGACTTCTTGATGATCTTAGAGTTACTGCTGCTAAGGTTAGAGTTACTGCTGCTAAGCAAAACTTAGTGCTGTTCAGTAAACTTAATGAAAAATATGCTAAGTAGTTAGTACTGCTAGTTACTACTGCTAGTGTAACTTAGTACTGCTAGTATATGTTAGTACTGCTAGAGTAAAGTTAGTACTGCTGATGAAGATTGAAGAAAATATTCTAAGTAGTTACTACTGCTTGTACACAGTTAATGCTGCTGGTGTATAAGTTACTACTGCTGTAGTTACTATGCTTGTACACAGTTATTTGCTTCTTGTGGGTATAAGTTACTATGCTGGTGTTCAGTAGTTAATGCTGCTGGTATAAGTTGCAACGGCTCATAGATTAAGACTGCTGTGAAAGGATAATACAGAAGAGAGTATAAAGATTGCTTATAGATCACAGATTACATAAAATTACGTGATTAGTATCAGTTATCTATTAATAGTAGATCATTGTGGATTATTTCTAAGGTTTTAGGAATATATTGTAAATCAACTAGGACGCCTTGGTGTATAAAAGGAGGTCATAGGGCATAGAGTTTGATATCTTTTGTTTTGATATCGTTTAGCTTCAAGGTTTTGTAACCCTACTACTAGTAAGAGTATTCATATTAATATATTAAAGCTTTGTTTGTTAATCTGTGTGTTCATTAGAATTACTGCTCTATTGCATATTCTTCTTATTGATCAAAGATTAGATTCCGCATAATCTTTGATATATTTTACAAAGTTTCTACCATAGTTGTGTAGGATTTATCTTGCATAACTAAACCTTACACAAGCTAAGGAATTCAAGATCTATTCAAGTGGGATAAACTCAGATATTGTAACAGTAAAGGGTTTATTAATATGTAACAAATAGTTACGAGCTGACACCTATAGTGTATAAGATGGCAATGTATATAGTTTATAAAGACACGAAGTAGTTTACAAGATGACGACAAAATAGTTTATAAATTTATAGCAAAATAGTTTATAAACGACAACGAAATAGTTCATGAGGTGACAACAAAATAGTTTGTAAGATGACTGCAAAGTAGTTTATAATAGGGTAGCAAAAGAGTTAATAAATGACTATAAAATAAGTTATAGGATGGAAACAAATTAGTTCATTAAGTGATAGCCAGATAAGTTATGCGGTAATAGTAGGATAATTATAAGATGTTGACAAAACGGTTTATAGTAATGTTTCAATAGTTTATATGGTGTTTGCAAAATGGGTTTATTAAAATGACGGCACAAAAAGGAGTTTATAAACATCGACAAAATGAGGTTAAAAGATGAAAACCAAAGTTAGTATTGTTATATGATTGCGAAATTACGTTAATTGTGTGGATAGGTTGAATAATTTATAAGAGAATGGACCAATATTGGTTTATTGGATGACAGTGAAATAATTTATAGATGATATCAGAAGAGTTTGTTAACCCAATAGTGATTGGTTTATAGGCGATTAGTAAAGTGATTCTTAAGATGTTTAGCAACACGTTTCGTAGTACTGACGGCGAAAAAAATAGTTTTTAAATGTCAGTAACCTTATGTTTATAAGACGATCGCTAGTATAGTTCATATGTAAACATCAAGTTGTGTATACTAGTAATACCGGTTTATAAATATATAGTGGAAATGGGTTGTATAGTCGGGTCATAGATTGTGGAGTACATGACATAAATTATTAGGAGAAACGGAAGTGTAATGAGAAATCATCATGGACATAAAAATGTACCTGAAGTTTAGAAAACATTTCCACTCAATATACGATAATTCACAGGAAAGTCTAGTGCATAACTCTTAGGGATACACAGTCCGAGTTCTATCTTAGGTTCCACCAGGTAAGGAACAAAATTCTCCTACGTTTAAGTTTCGCATATATCCTTGATGCGTTAGAGTTCCCTGTGTGTTTACCTCCCAAAATCCGGTTTACACGGTTCAGCTGTGGACAATCTCTCTTGTAATGTCATGTCTTTCCAACCTCATAATAGGTATTTTAGGTTTCTAATTTGCCACTGCGGCCTCTAAGTTGTTATCGAAACAGGTGTCCTACAATCTCTACTCATATGGCCGACTCTCTTGTAGTTATTGCACTCCACAGTGCATGACCCAATATGGCGTAACTTACGTTTGTTGTAGAAGGGTAACTTTCCTACATGTCCATTTTTGTTATTTGGTTCAGCTTTGTACGCTCTCCTCGGCTCTCTTTTCGTTTATTTTGTTGTTGGCATTCCTTGCATCTTGGTTCTCCTTACATAAGACCTGAGCCATTGAGTCTTGAGCCATGCAGATTTTTTTGCCTCATAGACAACAATAGCTTTAATAGCATTAGCAATTCGTTAGGTTACAATACGCTCAATCCTCGCGAAACTCATTCCTTGTCTCGTTGTCGGTATTTTCTTCAAAATCAAACAGAGTAAAAAAAATAAAATAAGTCGAATTTCAAAAGTCGTGTTTCCAAAAATGGAATGTTATGAGGTGATGGGTTAAACTTGTGTGCGAACTATTAAGCATGTTTCTAGAAGTTACGAGAAGTAAGAAAAAAAATTGAGACGTACAAGATGACGTATGTGTTTCAACAGTATGGGGGCGGGTGTTCAAAGTTACCTTCAAAGTTAAATAGTAGGATAATCAGTGGGGTCGGCAGACTGTAATGGGTTTCAAATCTTTGCAAAATGATATAATGTAAAATCATGAAAGGTTTTAAAGATCATCATATTATTCACGATGTTTTAAAATTAAACGATACCATTGTGTCATTCACAATGTCTTAGAAAAGTTTAGAGACCATTGTGTCACTCACAATGTCTTAGGAAAAATTTAGTATTTATAGAGACAACTTCTATTATATAAAAGTGGTGAAATATAGTAAGCAAACGTAAAACGCAAAGAAAAGATAAATGCAAGACAAATGTAAGCTCATGAAAATAGAGCTTCATGGACAAAACATAAGCGCAAAGCAATATGAAGCGGGAAAGATAATCGCAGGGCAGGAGGTAAACCGTATCATAGCAGGCTAAAGGCAAAATGTTACTAAGTATACGCCATAGAAAAATTCACGTATAAGGCTCATGTAAAAGCATGTAAGGAATCACATTACTGGTTAAGACCTGGACCTAATTTTCTACCTGGTTCTCTATAACCTTGGCTCTGGATACCAATCTGTCACACCCCCAAATGGGTCCTGGACAAAATACATGTCCGAGGGTGTGACGTCATAATATTTCAAACTCAAGGCAAAGGGAATGACCACTAATGGACGTTTTGAAAATCATAACTCGTTGCATTTATTAAAAATGGATAATTAAAACATAGCGAAAGCAATAAGAAAACATAGCGGAAGCAATAATAAATTTTGACAAAGACAACGAGTATGAAATAAGATAGTCTTGAAATCGGTCGAAGCTACATTGCACATAGACTTCAAATAGCACACCTTGAAATCCAAGTTAAGCACCTGAGAAAAACATGCTTAAAACGTCAACATAATGTTGGTGAATCCATAGGTTTAATTCAAACGTAGTTATAGTGGACCACAAGATTTCAAAATGTATGCGACAGTTATAACAGATACAATTTCGCACAAAAAGGTATTTACGTTACACTAAGCTCATGACACCAAAGCTCAATTCACGTTGCATATAATATGCCAATTGAAATTTCTGCCCTACAGGTATCTGACCAAGATCACCTAACGAAGTCCGACATGGTATATATTCTTTTATTCGGGTGCCCCGTAGATAGTAAGCACTACTCACCCGTATAGGGATAATTAGTCCCAATAGATCTATTTATAACACTCGTGCTCACTTAACCAACAGTCGGTTAGAGGTAATTAATGGTTCATGATAGTTTGGGCAAAATAGTGGTCTAACGCTACTTAGGCAACACGTAAACAAGGGAAATTATCACGTAAAGTACTTGTGTCCGGTTTAAGAAAACAAACGATGATTCCCACCCTAAAGTTGTAAAACATTTATTCAAAACGAGTAAAAAGTGGGGCTATGAACTCACCTTGATCGGTGAAGTGAAGTGATAAGAAACTAGAAGAATAATCACACGGTAACGAACGACGGTACACGAACACGACCTAAGTATTATAGGTTTCGGTTTAGAATCAGAATAATAGAGAAATACGAATAATGCATAAGTGTTTACTAAAATACTTTCGATAAATGTTTTCTAAAATGGAACGTTAGTAATCGTATCGTGGTTAAAATGTTTTACTAAATAAAGTACTTCGTAATAGTAAGTATACATTATTACATAATAATAATCAAGTAAGTATTATATTTCGGTATCTTACCCATTCCCTTATAAGTAGTCAATATATCTTTAATATATATGTTTTTTCAAAATATTTTCTAAGTATAAAGATTTTATAAAAAATTTGGCATGACCTATTTGTGTTTACACGTTTTCCAAAGTCGTAGACTCTATTAAAAAAACACTTTCAATATCCATTTCACAATTCACCTAATCTCTACGTCTTTTCGAAATCAATTCTTTCTCCTTTGTTACAATATCAAAATACTAATAACCCTTATTGGGCTTTTTGGCCTGATAAGCCTAAACATATGACTCGAGATGTAATAAGTTCAAAATAAGTTCACGACTAAACCATTAAGCACATAGCTTATCAAATAAGCTACGCATAAGCATATGTAATAAGCTCCACCGTGGGCTTTAAGCCTTGATGTTGGGCTTGTTATTGGGTCGTGGCCCATTAGGTTATACAAGTAGGCTTAAACTTATCCATTTAGTCCGATAAGCAAACCGTTACACAATTAAGCACTTGACGCATTAGCAAACTATTAATAAGCTTCCAATAAACCAAGCCAAAAACCAATAATCCAATCATGGGCCTTAAGCCACGGTTTGGGCTATCTTATTGGGCCAAAACTTCCTTAACTCGTACGGGCCTATTTGTTAAGCCCGATAAGCCAGACAAGTATCAAATAAGCTCTTGGTTCTTGAATAAGCTATCAATAAGCCAAGAGGGTTAAGCCGAACCATAGGGCTTATAGATTAAGCTCATGGTTTTAGACTTTTGTTGTGGGATGCGGCTTATTAGCCCATTAATCATATTTGGGCTTATTTGTTAAGCCAAATAAGCTTAACACCGTTCCCTTATCAAAATAAGCAACGAAATAAGCTAGTAATATATAAGCTGAATAGAAATAAACTAAACAAACATTCCTTTTACTTCTCTTAGTGGGCCGAGACTACATATAAGGCTATTAAACCAAATAAGCTCTGCTGCAAAAAGTGTGTTAGTAGATTGGCTATTCTTGGTGTAGTGTAGATACGTCTCCAGAGGATTTAAATTGTGGTAGTTTTTGAGATGCTTACTTCAGAATGGGATCCGAAAGTTGTGGTTTGGATGAAACAAACCGTTTTGAAACTATGGGTTTGGATTGATTTGTACAAAATTTTTAATTTGTTTGAACAAAAGGTAGGAGAACTATTGCTGTTAATAATGTTGACAAAAACTTGGCATTCTTAGAAACCTACTTACAGTCCTAGCAGTACCAACTCTATTAATACTGCCAATACTGGAGTTAGTACTGGCAACTCCAAAGTTAATACTGCTAGTGCTGAAACTAGTACTGCTAGTTTTAGTGATGCCACAGTTTGCCCCTTTTTGTCCTTCTCAAACACAAGGTCTCTACTTGTTCATGAAGGATACTAGAGCACAAATATGTGGATGATTTAGAAGATGATGGATCTCAAGTGGGAAGATGGCATTGTTGGTATGGGGCAAGGAAGTTCTATCAGAGAACTGGTTAAAGGAAGATTTTGTTATATTGTTTGGAAAGTAGTCCTGCTGGATATGACAAATCCAAAGTAGATGTTTCAACTGTGTTCTGTCACAAAATGGGACATTTGGCTAGAGAATGTAGAGTTCCAAGAAGCAAAAGACATACAGAATATTGGAACCAAGGAAAACTCATCAAAAAGCAGTAAGGGATTGAAGATGCCTCTGGAATAGGCAATGTGTGCTATTTGATTGGTGGTGGTTTTGATTGGAGTGATAATGGCAGAGGTTTGAAGTTCCAAGGCAAACTTGGCTCTCATGGCATTCACCTGACTCTAGAGGTATCAATGATAAAAAACTTAGTTCTAAAATATTGTTTGCAAATATTATGATGCCTTTAAAAAAACAAGTATGATGATATACTAGTTAAATTGATGATACTGCTTTTTTTTAACGCTGCTACCTATAAAAGAGGTCTTGTCAATTTTAGAAGCACAAGTTGTTAAAATATAGAATCTGATGTTTTTGTTTTCTGAAGTGAAGAGATTGCTTTGTTGAAAAGAAGTGTAGGTCATAGGATTATTAATGGGAATTATTTAAAGGACATATACTTGAAAGAGTTAAGGAAGAAAAGAAGGCGGTTGAATTTTAAGCTAGCTCAAGTGTGGAAAAATCATCTAAAGACTTAGATGATTTGTTAGCAAGTCAGGTAACTGACAAAAAACAAAAGGGGCTTTGGTTACAATGTTGTCCCTTCACCTCATCCCTTAATTCTCAACAGACCAACACCTTTAGACTTGTCTTATTCAGGTCTTGAGGAATTCCAACAACCTGAGATAAATTGGTATGGTCCTAGGGATTCGTCAAATAATTCTAAGGAGAATACTGATGACCTTCTAACACAAAAACCCAAGTCTGTCACTGAAACTAGTTCTGTTGTGCCTACACTTAAGGTAGACAAAAAAATTGTGAAAGAAGAAGTTGTTCAATCAGGCAAAAATAATGTTAGGTTAGAAGAACTTAAACAGGGCTGGAGAGAAACATGGATGCCCCAATTATTGAAGATTGGGTGTAGATGATGGAGGAAGAAGTTAAGTCAATTCCCAAGGAAGAAAAGAAAGCTGATGTACCTATTGCTACTGAGAAAGAGTCAGTAAAACCTGTAAGTCCAAGTAGAAAGTCAATTAGGTATGCTGAGATGTATAGGTCACAGAGACCTAGGGGGAATCAAAGAAGTTGGAATGGTCAGAAATCTCATCAATTAGGAGTTAACTTTGTTTTTAATAACAAGGCATGCTTTATTTGTGGTAATTTTGATCACTTTCAGTATGATTGCCCTAATGCTTATAAAAATATGGTTCCAAGAGCAGTCTTAATGAGGACTGGCCTTAAAACTGTCAAAAATGCAAAATCTCTTAGTACTGCTAGATCTGTTAACACTGTCAGACCTGTTAGCACTGCTAGGTTTGTTATACTTGGGTTTTTAGGCCTTATAATTCTGCCTCACCCAAAACAACAGTTTCTTGTGCTTAGGCCAAAAGGACTAATTTTTCAAAAAATCAAGGCACAAAGGCTCCTTTCTACAAAGAATACTGCATTAACAAAGAGGTTCTAAATATTCAAAAGATTAATATGCTAAAAACAAGTTTTTAATACGGGTTAGGTCAAAAATGTAATCTCTGTCATAGGGCAAGGGGTTTTTAATGCTGGTTAAGCCCTCTAGCATGTTGGGTGTGGAGACCTTATCAAACCCTAATTGGTGCTTCATAAACCTTTAACAAATATTTATTTTAAATTGATTGGCACGAGGCAGCCAGAGAAATCCAAGTCAGTACTGGCTTGGGGTCCCCAAAAATAACTACTTCATAAGTGTTTGTGTGCAGGAGCAACTACCAATTGAATGAATAAAAAGGATTTGCGGTTAGTGGATGCTCAAGGCACATGTATGGGATGATATTGCTACCTCTCAGATTTCAAAGATTTTGTATGGAGGTATTTGTTATTTTGGTGGTAGGATGCAAAGGGAGGAAGGAATCACTGGTAAGCCAATAAAATATACAGATTGGGTTCAGTACTGGTGTTTAGCTATAGTTCTTCATTAAAAAACCTAAAATATAAAAAGTATATATATAATAAGTCGCTAAATTTCTTCTCCTAAATAATAATAAAAAAATGAAAAAAATATAATCTAAAAAGGTACTATCAAACAGTATAAACTTGATTTTGAAGATGGTATCTATACTTTGTCCAAAGTGTGAAGTTTAACATTTTAGTGTCGCTCAAATGTGTGATTACAAAAAGAACTTGTTCTTTTCACTGAGTCTTGAATGATCTTGTTTTGTCTCCCAAATTTTATGTTGCTGATGAAGTCAAGTACTACTTAAAATTCCTTAGACAAAAACATATTACAGTTTGAATCGAAAAAACATAGTTCCCAAAGATGGTTTTTTTAACTTGTCTAGTGCAAAGGCTACATCTGAGGAATCCAATGTTATGACATAGGAGGCCTGGTCTTGTTCAATTTCAAAAATATCAATAAAACTTGTTAAAAGTTAATCTTGGTAAGAGATTTGCCTTAAAAAAAGGTTTGAGAATGATCCAAACTTCTGTGTTGCCTGTTTTCTGTCTTAAAGGCAAGCAACATAGAGCCTCTTGTAAGACCAAAGCCTTTAGTCCCTCTACTAAGCCATTATTTATGCTACATATGGATCTGTTTGGTCCAACTTTTGTGAGTAGTTTAATGCATAAAAAATACTGCTTGGTAGTTACTGATGATTTTAGTAGGTTTTCATGGGTTTTCTTTTTAAGAACTAAGGATGAAACTAGTGAGATCCTTAAAACTTTATCAAGGAAAATAGAAATCTAGAGGATAAGAAGGTTTGAAAAATTATCAGAAGTGTAATGGGACTGAATTAAAACCATGTGATGGATGAGTTCTGTAGAGAAAATAGGTAATAAAGAGAGACTAAGTGTAGCAAGGACACATCAACAAAAATGGTGTAGCTGAAAGAAAGAAGTAGGGACTCTAAATTGAGGCTGCTAGAAAAACTCTATGTTAGCAGATTCTAGTTACCTACAACATTTTGTGGGCAGAAGAGTTCTAGGGTGCTATGTACAAAATAGCGGTCTTAGTTATCATAGCCTCATAATAAGATCCTTATGAACTCTTAGGGGTATTAAGACCAGGCTATAGGGTTTATGAAGCATTTGGATGTCATGTTACTTTCTTAATACCTTATATTAAGTTGGGCAAGTTTGATGGCAAAAGTGCCTGAGGTTTCTTTGTTGGGTTTATTCTTTAAGTAGCAAAGCTTTTAGGGTATAAAAACATTAGAAAACTAGGAAATGTACAGGAAAACTTTGCATGTTTGGTTTCTACTAGAGAATTTAACCTATTGTTGGAAGGGAATGGGTCCCAATGTGGCTGTTTGATCTGGATTCTTAACCCCAAACTATGAATTATTGTGCCAGAAGTGGTTAGTGGTTGCAGGGACTTTTTCTAATGTTTCTGCAGGTATGCAAGAAGGTTCTGAGTCCAACATATCCTCTCAAAAAGATCAAGATTGTATTTTCATGCCAATCTGGAAGGATGCTTCATACTTTGAAGATATTACACCTCAATCTGTGGATGATGTACTATTACAAGGTCAAGATGGGAATCATGATGATAGTAGCTTTCAGGATGATGGTATTGATGGTCCACAAGTTAATACTGCCGGTCCACAAGTTAATACTGCCAGTCCACAAGTTAATACTGCCAGTCCACAAGTTAATACTGGTAGTAGAGAACTTAGTACTGCTGATTATGCAGTTAATAGTGCTACTTCTGAAGGATTAATGGGACCAATTCCTACCACTGAAGACTCACAACAGGAAGATCAAGGCATTGAATTGGGAAATCTTTCACCATCTTATGCGGTTTCTACTACTCCTCATACAAGAATACACAAGGATCATCCAATTGATCATGTGATTGGTGATGTGCAGTCTTCTGTTCAAACAAGAAGGATGACAACTTCTTATTCTGAACTAGGATTTCTTAGTGCCATTTATGAAGGAAAGACTCACCAGGACTTGCATACATGCCTTTTTGCCTGTTTCTTATCTCAAGAAGAACCAAAGAGAGTTTCTAAAGCTCTTAGTGATCCTGCTTGGGTAGAGGCAATGCAAGAGGAACTCCTACAGTTCAAGCTACAAAATGTATGGGTACTTGTTGATTTGCCTAAAGGGCATAGGGCTATTGGTACAAAGTGGGTCTACAGAAACAAGAAGGATGAGAGGGGAATTGTTGTAAGGAACAAAGCAAGACTTGTTGCCCAAGGCCATACACAAGAAGAAGGGATTGATTATGATGAAGTATTTGCTCCAGTGGCTAGGATAGAGGCTATAAGAATATTTCTGGCTTATGCTTCTTTTATGGGTTTCACTGTCTACCAAATGGATGTCAAAAGTGCTTTCTTATATGGTCAAATTGAAGAGGAGGTGTATGTGTGTCAACCTCCAGGGTTTGAAGATCCTGACCATCCTGATAAAGTCTACAAAGTTGTGAAAGCTCTATATGGACTTCATCAAGCACCTAGAGCTTGGTATGACACATTGGCCACTTATCTTCTGAGCAATGGATTTAAAAGAGGTCAAATTGATCAAACTCTCTTCATCAAAAGTCATCAAGGTCATATTTTGCTTGTTCAGATTTATGTAGATGACATCATCTTTGGATCTACCAAGAAGGAGCTTTGTGAAGAGTTTGAGAAGCTTATGAAGGATAAGTTTCAGATGAGTTCCATGGGGGAACTTACCTTCTTTTTGGGGTTGCAAGTTCAACAGAAGAAGAAAGGCATATTTATTAGTCAAGATAAATATGTCCATGAGATCCTAAAGAAGTTCAACTACACAGATGTAAAGTCTGCCTCCACTCCCACTGATTTGGAAAGGCCTTTGGTTAAAGATTCAGATGCTGATGATGTTGATGAACATCTTTATAGATCCATGATTGGATCTTTGATGTATCTTACAGCATCTAGACCAGATATCATGTTTGCAGTGTGTGCATGTGCAAGGTTTCAAGTTTCTCCCAAAACTTCCCATCTTTTAGCTGTCAAAAGAATTTTTAGATACCTCAAAGGCAAACCATCTCTAGGTCTTTGGTATTCTAAGGATTCTCCATTGGAGTTAGTTGCTTATACTGATAGTGACTATGCTGGAGCTACACTTGATAGGAAGTCAACCACTGGAGGTTGTCAATTTTTGGGAAATAGGTTGATCTCTTGGCAATGCAAGAAACAAACTGTGGTTGCCACTTCTACAACTGAAGCTGAATATGTGGCTGCTGCAAATTGCTGTGGACAAGTTCTCTGGATCCAAAACCAATTGCTTGATTATGGGTACAATTTTATGAGCACTATTATTTACATTGACAATACCAGTACTATTTGTATCATAGAAAATCCTGTTCAACACTCTAAAACAAAACATATAGAGATTAGGCATCATTTTATAAGAGATTGTAATTCTAAAAAGTTGATTCAAATGGCTAAAATTGATACTCAACTTAATGTAGCTGATCTTCTAACAAAAGGTTTTGATGCTGGTAGATTTCAGTACTTGGTTTCAAGTATTGGAATGCTCAATCCCTAAGGTCCAAATCTCTTATATGTTTTGTAAAGTTTGTTACATAATAGTACTGTTAGTGTTTTTAAAATTAATACTGCTAGGTCTAGTTAGTACTGCTAATTTAAATTAAAACTGTTTGTTAAAACTGTTACTTATAATTAGTACTGCTAGTGCTGTTTAGGTATCTTTGTTAATCCTGTGCATAACACTTAATACTGTTAATCAAGAACCATGTTTGGCTTTTGTTTTTCTTGGTTTTTAAGCTAACTGTTTCAGGATATACACTGAAGTGTGCCATTGATGTTAGTCCAAAATGTATCATTTGAGGGGAGGAAACATGATGGTTGTTCTTAAAGTGTTGGTTGTTACACCACACAACAAATGGTCATCAATTCACCATGTCTTACAGACATCAAGAATTGACTAGTCCAGAGCAAACGGCTCCTGGTAAAGACTGTCCAAATCCGTTGATAGTTGATAGTTTACTAAAAACTATATGGTCTCCATGCACCATGTTGTTTCAATAAAGCATTGGCTAGTCCAGAGCAAACGGCTACTGGTAAAGACTTCTCAAATCCGTTTATAGTTGGTAGTTTACTCAAAACTATATGGTAATCATTGCACCATGTTTTTCTAAATGAAGCAATGGCTAGTCCAAAGCAAACGGCTATTGGTAAAGACTCATCAAATCCGTTTATGGCTGGTAGTTTGCCAAAAACTACACTTTGTGTGAATGTGTGAGCTAAAACAAAAGAGAGAATTGGTGAGCTCAAAAACAGAAAGAGAGCTGTGTGAAAAATAGACAGAGTGTCAAGTGAGCCAAAAGAATTGAGAGATGAATTGTGAGCCTAAAAACAGAAAAGAGAGATTGTGTGACGTGTTTCTTTTAGTCCTTCAAATCTTTGGACTTTGTACTGCTGTTGGGTGGAGAAGTTAATACTGCTAGGCAAATTTTAATACTGCTAGGCCAAAATTAATACTGCTGGATGACCGTTAGTACTGTTTGGGCCTAACAAAATTTTACATTAATTGATAGAGCCGTTGAGATATTTCCGCCAAATACATAGGGTATAGGCCTTTGACCAATTGGACTTTCGTGAACCTACTATAAATTAGTAAGATCTTTCACGTTTATCTTCAATCTTCTTAATATTGGTCAAATTATATTTCTCTGTTTTCTCTATCACATTGCAATTAACTTTCTCCAGACCTAATACTACCTTACACGATCAAATCCCACTTGTTTACTTACAATTTCATTCATGGCAAATTTAGAATTTTGTGACAAACACAATATGGTTGCGTATCTTGAAAAATCTACGGGTAGTGCAGGGTTTCATCCAATCATTGATTTCATCACTCGATGTCATATTCATTATGCACTTACCAAGAAACCAGAGGTGTGTGTCTCATTTATAAGACAATTTTGGAGGTCTGCTGAGATTGTGACTGATGATGATGGCTCCGTTAAGATTCATGCTACTATCGATGGACACTCACTGTCAATCTCTGAAGGTTCTCTAAGGCGACATCTAAAGTTGGATGATCAAGATGGGATTACCTCTCTTCCAACTACAGAGATATTTGCTCAACTGGCGCTTATGGGATATGCTACTAACTCAGATAAGTTAACCTTTCAAAAAGGTGCATTTTCACCTCAATGGAGGTTTCTTATACATAATATCCTTCACTGTTTAAGCCCTAAGAAGACTGCTTGGGAGCAGTTTAGCAGTAACATTGCAGCAGCTGTCATTTGTTTAGCCACAGATAGAAAGTTCAATTTTTCTAGGATGATCTTTGACCATATGGTGTCTAACATATCTAGTCCCCATAAGTTTTTGATGTACCCTAGGTTTATCCAACTATGCTTAGACATGCAGAGACACAAGCTCCAACAACACTCGAGAGTCTATTTAGTCCCATCTCTCACAATGAAGGTGTTTAGTAACATGAAGAGATCCACCAAGGGATTTTCCGGACAGGAAGTTGAATTATTTCCAAATATGTTGAATGCTGTTGAATCCTCACCTTCAAGATCCACATCTTCACCTTCACCTACACCTACATCTTCACCTACACCTGAATCTACACATGCTCCACCATCCCCTCAACCACCTACACCTCAACCTTCCCCTCCACAACCTTCCCCAACTCACCTTGGCTCAGACTATCATCCTCCTACACCCCATGATTCACCTCTCCATGCTGTTCACTCACATGGAAGTGATGAGGGTAGCTTGAAACTCCAAGAATTGATGACTTTGGTTACCATACTTTCTGACAGGGTTGGAGTTCTAGAGGCTGATTTGACCAAGACTAAGCAAACCTACAGTTCTGCTTATACTAAGCTTATACTAAGGGTCAAGAAACTAGAGGCTCAGATCAAGGTTGGGAAGGCAAGAAGACATTCTAGATTTGTTCTTTCGGATGCTGAAGATGATTCTTCCAAACAGGGGAGGAAGTTCTCTAAAGAAGGTTTTAAAGATGATGAAGGAGGTCATGAAAAAGCAAGTACTGAAACTGAACTTTTTATACAAGAGATAACTCCAACTGAAGTCATCCATGAGCAAGAGGGCAGTGGGAAATCTAGTGATCAAATTAGTACTGCTGGCAAGAAGAAAGATACTGCTAGTGAAGAAGTTCCTCCAGTTAGTACTGCTGGAGTACACATTAGTACTGCTGGGGAAACGGCTACTTACTCAAGAAGGAGTGCAGAGAAAAGAAAAGATAAGGGTAAAGGTATAATGACAGATGAAGAGCCCAGGAAGAAATCCAAGAAGGAGCTTGAGCAAGAAAGATTAAGTTTTGCTGAAGCAATTAGGATTGAAGAACAGATGCATGAGGAACAAAGGGCTCAAATTGCTAGAGATGCAGAGATTGCTAGACAATGGGATGAAGAAGAAAGGAAAAGAGTTATGGATGAAGCTAAGGCTACAAAGAAGATTGACTGGAATGATCCTTCAGTCCTTAGAACATTCTCTAAAATTGCAGCCTAAGTCAATTGCCCAAGCTATAAGAAGCATGGAAATTAAATATTTGGAAGAACCAAGGAATTTTTAAGAATGACTGACTTCAAAGGATGCTACAATGAAGTGTAAAGGCCTGATTTTTTGAGAGATTTGGTGACTTTAATCAAAATTTGTGCCTTTGGACGGCAGAGAATTGCAAGTAGAATGCAAATGTTCACCTAATATACGAAAAAGTCTCCAGAAAAGATTATGTGAAAGAAAAAGACGTTACTCAAGAAAAAAAGGAAGAATTCCCTAAAAAAATAACCAACAGCAAAGAGGAAGAAGTCCCTTCCTAGGAAAACAACAAAGAAGAGACAAAAGTTAGAGGATTTTGAGAAAGATGAGCTCAAAGGATTCCTGGATATAGTACCAAGAGAAGAAACTCCCATAGAGATTGAATCCTTACAACTAAGTTTTCCTATATTGTAGAGTTGGAAAGACAGTTGGTGTGACAGAAACCTTCATGTACTATCAAGGACTGTTAGGGTGATGGAACTCCAAGAAAAATATATAGAGAACTAAGTGAAATGCTTCTAGATGTTTGACAGAAGTATGGATTGTAGAACAACTTTCAGTATCATTAGGAACAAGGAGAGATACATTCTTCAGTCACCAGAAAGGTGTTTTGATCTTATGCATTGGGGAGAAGAATTTACACACGTGTTTGACCTGAAGGATGAAGAGAATTTGGAAAGACCAACATGTAATACAATCTTTTGACTTGAGATTACAGATTTTCTGTGGTAATTCATATTTTTATTGATGAAGCAATGTACGTGCAATCCATATGTTGACAGAAAGAAGTATCTCCTTGATCAAGAGATGCTTGTCGAAAATGTGAGTACAAGATTGGAGGTAGACCATGAGAGTTCACAAGCTTTCGAACTCCGTAGGTTCAATAATAAATCAAGCAATAAATGACAAAAGGTTTTTAAAGAATCATCAGCAGTATAGAAGGATTGGTATTCAAAGAAACTTGTTGATTTAAAGGACAATCACAAGTTTAGGGGAGGATTGTTGGGAATAAATCTTCATAGGACTTAATACTGCCAACAGTACTAAAGGAGTTAGTACTGCCAACACAAAGTTAGTACTGCCAGCACAAATTTAGTACTGCCAATGACACTTAATACTGTTAGCTAAAGAGGTTTGTACTGCTAAATCCAAAGCGTGATTAATAAGAAGATAAGAAGATATGGAGAGCATTTCGGAAAATAGTTTGAACTGTAAACTGTTCCTAATTGTTAGGGCAAATATCTTGTGTCAAAGGGTTCCTTGTATTTCAATAAAAAGGATATCCCTAGATGTAGTGATAGACTGAACTTTAAGAGAACACTTAGATAGGGGGGAATTTGTTTAATTGGCTTGCCAAGGTTGCGTAGACCCCATACTTAGAGAGGGGGATGGAGGGACTCGTGGAGGGGATTTTGAAGGGTAATTTTGGTGGAGCTAGTTATTTATGGTATCTATGGTTGGGTGTTGTGAGTGATTGTTAACTATTTATATAACATTTCTCTAGAGTATCGCGGCGCTGATAATTTACCGCATACACATTTGTATAATCACAAATTCTCAATCTTTGTTATTTTGGAATCTTCCAAGGTAACAAACTCTTTATATACTAAAGAATCGATCAAGGCGTGGGATCAACAAGGTTTAGGGTTTTGGGTTTAGGGTTAAGGGTTTAGGGTTTAGGGTTTAGGGTTTAGGGTTTAGGGTTTAGGGTTTAGGGTTTAGGGTTTAGGGTTTAGGGTTTAGGGTTTAGGGTTTAGGCTTTAGGCTTTAGGGTTTAGGGTTTAGGGTTTAGGGTTTAGGGTTTAGGGTTTAGGGTTTAGATAATAGAACTGTAAAGTTTAAAACACCTTCAACTGTAAAATTTAAACTTGAAACTTTGTGGGTAATAATTGTTAACTTGGAAAATGTAATACTTTAGAACTTTAAACCGAAACTTTAAACTTTAAACTTAAACTTTAAACTTTAAACTTTAAACTTTAAACTTTAAATCTTGTTAACTTTAAACTTTAAACTTTATGAACTTAAAACTTAAAACCCTTAAAGCTTTAATACTGTAAAAGTCTTAATTTACCTCAACCGAGGAACGTAACCCTGACCTCCTTACCTTGCTTCTCCCCAACATTGGCTCCCCTTCCAACGTCTTCACTTACCCCCCGCTTCTCATTTCCTACCATTGTCCAATCATGGCTTATTCACAACTTTTTTAAAATCTTTCCAACACTAAACCTACAAAAAGTTAACTCCTTTAAATCTATTACCTTTTTAAAAACTCTATTAAAACGTTAAACTTTAAGAAACTCTATTTTAAACTTTTAAAACTTTCGAACCTTTAAACCCCCTCCATTTTAAACATTAAAATTCAAACTGTTAAACTTTAAACTTAAAACCTTTTTAAAACTTGTATACTTTAACTTTCAAATTTACAACTTTAAACCTTAAACTTTAAACTTTTAAACTTCAAACTTTGAAACCTTTAAACGTTTAAAACTTACACTTTAAACTTTAAAACTTTAAACTTAAAACCTTTAAACTTTAAACTTTAAACTTTAAACCTTAAACTTTAAATTTAAAACCTTATAAACTTTAAACTTTAAACGTTAAACTTTAAAACTTTAAACTTTAAACTGCTTAAAACTTAAAACTTAAACTTAAAACTTTAAACATTCACCCTTAAACTTTAGAACTTTATACTCTTTAAACTCTAAACTTTTTTTCAACTATAAAAACTTTAAAACTTTCAACCTCAACTTAACTTTAAAACTATCTATAAATCCTTATAAACAACCTTTAAACTTTCAACCTTAAAACTTCAAACCTTAAACATTAAACTTTACCCTCCTAAACTTTAAAACTTAAATTTAAAATTTAAAATTTAAAACTTAAAAATTTAAAAGTTAAATTTAATACCTTTAAACATTCAACGTTAATCAATTAAACACCCCACCGCCCTTAAACTTTAACTTTAAACTTTATAACCTTAAACTCCAAATTTCAAAGCCTTAAACTTTAAACGTTTAAACTTTAACCAACTTTAAACTGTTAATAACTTTTTAAACTTTAAACTTTAAACTTTAAACTTTAAAACTTTAATCTTTAAACTTCAAAATATTTAAACTTTAAAAATTTAAACTATAAACTTTAAAACTCTTTAAACTTTAAACTTTAAACCTTGGTAAACTGTAAACCTTTACAACTTTTAATACTTTAAACTTTAAAAGCAACTTTAAACTTTAAACACACATTAAACCTTTAAACTACAACCCCCGTTAAAGTTAGGTGCAGCACACACCACCTCCCCCCCCTGAGTGCTACAGTCACCTCTAGATCACCCACCACCACCCACCCTACCCCCACCACCACAAAACCCAAAACCCCCCTCACCCCAACCCCCACCGCCCCACCCCCCACACCCCACCCCACCCCACAACCCTACACCCAAAACTCCAAAACACAACCACCCCAAACCCAAACCCCAAAATCCAAACCCAATAACCCAAAACCCACCAACCCTAAAACCCAAACCCCTAAAACCTCTCAACCCTCTCAAACCCAACCCTAAACCCTCACCCCAAAACCCACAAACCCAAAAAAACAAAAAAACTCAAACCATAAACCCTACAACCCACACACCCAAACCCTTAAACCAAAACCCCCTATATCCAAAACCCCAAAACCCACAACCCAAAACCCCGCAACACCACAAACCCACAACCCAAAAACCCACAACCTAAAACCCAAACTCATTAACCCTAAACCATAAACCTGTAAAGCCAAAACCTTAATCTGCCCAAAAACCCTAAACCCAAAACACAAAACCCAAAACCCAAAACCCTAAACCCTAAACCCTAAACCCTAAACCCCAAAACCCTAAACCCCAAAACCCCAACCCAAACCCTAAACCCTAAAACCCTAAAACCAAAACCCAAAACCAAACCTTAAACACCCTAATAAAAAACCCAAAAACCCTAAACCCTAAACCCTAAACCCTAAACCCTAAACCCTAAACCCTAAACCCTAAACCCTAAACCCTAAACCCTAAACCTTAAAACCTAAACCCTAAACCCTAAACCCTAAACCCTAAACCCTAAACCCTAAACCCAAAATCCTAAACCCTAAACCCTAAACCCTAAACCCTAAACCCTAAACCCTAAACCCTAAACCCTAAACCCTAAACCCTAAACCCTAAACCCTAAACCCAAAACCATAAACCCTAAACCCTAAACCCAAAACCCTAAACCCTAAACCCTAAACCCTAAACCCTAAACCCTAAACCCTAAACCCTAAAACCAAAAACCATAACCCCTAAACCCAAAACCTAAACCCTAAACCCTAAACCCTAAACCCTAAACCCTAAACCCTAAACCCTAAACCCTAAACCCTAAACCCTAAACCCTAAACCCCCTAAACCCTAAACCCTAAACCCTAAACCCTAAACCCTAAACCCTAAACCCCTAAACCCTAAACCCTAAACCCTAAACCCTAAACCCAAAACCCTAAACCCAAAACCCAAAACCCAAAACCCTAAACCCTAAACCCTAAACCCTAAACCCTAAACCCTAAACCCTAAACCCTAAACCCTAAACCCTAAACCCTAAACCCTAAACCAAAACCCCTAAACCCAAACCCTAAACCTTAAACCCTAAACCCTAAACCCTAAACCCTAAACCCTAAACCCTCAACCCTAAACCCTAAACCCTAAACCCTAAACCTT
The DNA here is from genome assembly GCA_026074375.1 of Tanacetum coccineum. Taxonomy (NCBI): domain Eukaryota; kingdom Viridiplantae; phylum Streptophyta; class Magnoliopsida; order Asterales; family Asteraceae; genus Tanacetum; species Tanacetum coccineum. Next base: position 70,836 of record BQNB010001406.1, on the reverse strand, counting down.
GTTGATCCCACGCCTTGAATCGAGTTCTTTAGTATATAAATAGTTTGTTACCTTTAAGATTTCCAAATAACAAAGAATGAGACTTTGTGAATAGACCAAAGTTGTATTGCGGAAACAACACCTTTGATACTCTAGAGAAATGTAAAATATTAACAAATCACTTCATCACACAATATAAATAACCAAAAAACACTTCTACACTGCACCAATATTAATATACAATACGAGTACTCTCTAAGTTACTGGGGTTACACAACCTTGAAGCAATTACAAATCTCTCTAAGTGTATCTCTTAAATTCTTGACTATCAACTACTCAAGGATCTCCCTTTTTATAGAAATACAAGTAACCCCTTTTACCACATATATTTGCCTAACAATTAGGAACAGTTACAGTTCAAACTAAATAATCCCGAAATGCACTCCATATCTATCATATCATTCTTATCATCAGCATTGACTTATTTAGCAAGTACAAACCACTTTAGCTACAGTATTAAGTGGTCATTTTGGCAGTACTAAATTTGTGCAAGGCAGACTAACTTTGTGTTGGCAGTACTACTCCTTTATGTACAGTTGGCATATAAGTCCAATTAAGATTTATTCCCATAATCCTCCCCTAAACTTGTTTATTGTCCTTAAATCAAACATGTTTTCTATCTCGAATACAATCTTCTATACGCTGATGATTCTTTCAAACACTTTTGTCATTTCTTCATTCGTGCACTTGAATTCTTATGAACCTAATGAGTTCGAAAGCTTGGTGACTCCACATGGTCAACATCCAATCTTGAACTCAACATCTTTGACAGCATCACTTGACCAGGGATACTTCCTTTTCTGTCAACATATGGATTTGCCAGTCCATTGCTCATCAATAAATATGAATACCACAGAAATCATGTAATCTCCAGCTCAAAATATTGTATTCATGTTGGTCTTTCCAAATCTCATCATCCTCATCAGGCTCAAACAAGGTATGTAAATCTCCCCAAAGCATAAGATCAAAAACCATATCTGGTGCTGGAAGAACTGAATCTCTCCTTGACTAATCTAACATTATGTTTCTACAACCATTCTGTCCAAAAAATTATAAGCCTTTCACTAAGTATCTATATTTCTTGGAGCTTCCATCACCCCCTAAAAACTTGATAGTACATGAAAGTCTCTGTCAACACAACTGTCTTCCAATCTACAATAGGAAACTTTGTTGATAAAGATTCAATCTCTATGGGAGTTTCTTCTCTTGGTACTACATCCAGAAATCCTTTGAGCTCATCTTTCTCAACATCTTCTTCTAACTTTTGTCTCTTCCTTGTTGTTTTCCTAGGAATGGACTTCTTCCTCTTTGCTGTTGGTTCTTTGGGTACTTCTTCCTTTTCCTCTTGAGTAACAACTTTTTCTTTCATAATCTTTTCTGGAGACCTTTCTTTTTCAGGAGACTTTTGCTTCTTACTTGCTTTCTCTGCATCCAAAGGCACAAACTTTTGATTAAAGTCCCAAAGCTTTTCAAAAATAGGCCTTACTTCATTGTAAGACATCCCCTTGAAGTCAGTCATCTTAAAATTTCCTTGGTTCTTCAAATACTTGATCATGTTCCTTCTAGCTTGGGCAATTGACTTAGGCTTCATTTTGAGAGAATGATATCTAAGGACTGAAGGATCATTCCAGTCAATCTTCTTTGTAGCCTTAGCTTCATCCATAACTCTTTTCCTTTCTTCTTCATCCCATTGTCTAGCAATCTCTGCATCTCTAGCAATTTGAGCCCTTTGTTCCTCATGCATCTGTTCTTCAATCCTAATTGCTTCAGCAAAACTTAATCTTTCTTGCTCAAGCTCCTTCTTGGATTTCTTCTTGGGCTCTTCATCTGTCATTATACCTTTACCCTTATCTTTTCTTTTCTCTGCACTTCTTCTTGAGTAAGTAGCCGTTTCTCCAGCAGTACTAATGTGTACTTCAGCAGTACTAACTGGAGGAACTTCTTCACTAGCAGTATCTTTCTTCTTGCCAGCAGTACTAATTTGATCACTAGATTTCCCACTGCCCTCTTGCTCATGGATGACTTCAGTTGGAGTTATCCAAAATTCATCAGATCATACAACATCAAAAAACTCATACAATACAAAACCAACAACATCGAATCAAAAAATATACAAGACTACACAATCAACAATACACTCATCCAAACAACACAGACAAAAAATAATCAAACATCACCAATACTACAGGCGAATCAAAAGAATCACACATCAACACGCAAACCACCATCACACACATCAGACACAAAAAAACTCATCAAACAATCAACCGAAACAAGAACAGACACAACAAGAACTCATCATCATCACATCGACACAAAACTCATCATCAACAACACACAAAATAACAACAACAACCAAACAACACGCATCAACATCAAACCCACATCACAAAAATCTCATCAAAACAAAAGATCACATCCAAAATCAAATCAGAATCCAAAAACAACAAATCACAAATCACCATCAAAAACAAGCAAATCATCACATGAGACTTCATCAAGCAAACACATCAATCAAACCAAAAAAATAAAGACCAAGCAACAATCACTACACATTCCATTCATCACCCATGCAACAAACACCACACAACAAAAAACACACAGACAAGAAAAGGGGGGAGGGTGTGTTCACACTGAACCAACGAATCATATCACAATATACTCATCCAAATCATCAAAACACAACAAAAGTAACGAACCACAAAACAATCAAAACAAACAAACACAACAAATACTCATCAACAACAAAAGTTCAATCAACACAAATCAATCAATAAAACACACTACTCACACCACACAAGATGCGTGATGGAATGACATAGTTTTAAATGTCTCGAACATCAAAACTCATCACAGCTCAGCACATCAGACTCAAAAACACAACAAAACAACAAACAACAGGATCACACCGAGAAACAGAATCAAAAAAATCAAAGCAACAACAAAAACGAACCCATGCACACACATCAAAAACAACAAAAACGAGAGAAACAGAAATCAGCAACACAGCAACAATCCAAGATCAGCACCAAACATCAAACACAAACACATCAAAACAACACCAAACGCACAAAACAACAAAAAAAACAAAAATCAAACACATTCAAACATCAAATCACACACACACACTGATAACAAACGACACACACACCATGACAACAAAGCAACGACATCAAATCAAACAACAAGAACAACAAGAAACAAAACACATCACACCAAACAAAAACAAACAACATCAAAAACCACAAACAAAACATCGTAAAAAAACTCGAAACAAAACAAAACAAATCAAGAATCATCAAACTCATCACGGAAGAACAAAAAAAAAACATCAAACAAAACACGACCAACACACAACAAAAACACCACCAAACAAAACGAATCAAAACAAATCACAAAAGTAACAGATCAACATCATCATAAAACACACAGCACAAAAAAACAAAACACGACAAAAAATACAACACAAATCAACACTGAACCATCTACACTCATCAAATCACAACGATCACATTCAATCTCATCGACAATCAATCAACAACAACACAAACAAACAAAACAAACACAGAAACCACAAACAAGAATTCAACACACTAACAAACAAAGTTCTATACAATCACAATCAAACAACATACAACACAAAGAAGACGAAAACAGAACAAACAAGAAACATCATCAAACGAGAACATCAAATACAAGTCAACACATACACAACCAATGATAAAAATGCAAGACACCACAATCACAATCACAATCAACAAAACACTCACAGCAAACGACAACAAGCAAATCATAAATCAACATAAAACAAAAAGTCACATCACGTCTATCAATACAAGCATACCACAACAGACATCTACATCAAAACAACAAAACACAGAACAACAATGCAACATCATCAAACAAAAACAAAGACAATCACAAACTAACTTTCCCACTGCCCTCTTGCTCATGAATTATTTCAGTTGGGGTTACTTCTTGTATGAAGAGTTCAGTTTCAGTGCTTGTTTTGTCATGAACTCCTTCATCATCCTGAGCACCTTCATTAGTGAACTTCCTCCCCTGTTTGGAAGAATCATCTTCACCAACTTCAGTATCTGAAAGAACAAACCTGGAATGTCTTCTGGCCTTCCCAACCTTTATCTGAGATTCAAGCTTCTTGACCCTGAGAATAAGCTTTGTGTAGGCAGAACTGTATATTTTCTTTGTCTTTGACAAATCAGCCTCTAGAATCCCAATCCTGTCAGAAAGAGTAGTTATCAAACCCATCAATTCTTGTAGTTTCAAACTACCCTCCTCACGTCCATGTGAATGAACAGCATGGAGAGGTGAGTCATGGGGTGTAGGAGGAGGATATTCGGTACCAGGCTGTGGTGGTGAATGTTGTGAAGGTGAGGGATGAGGAGGTGATGGTGGAGTAGGAGATGGTGCAGGTGTAGGTGAAGATGAAGGTGTTGGGGATGGTGATGATGTGATTTTAGAAGGTGAAGGTGAGGATTCAGCAGCATCCAACATATTTGGAAATAAATTAACTTCTTGCCCTGAAAAACCCTTGGTGATTCTCCTCATGTTGCTAAAAACCTTCATGGTGAGAGTTGGGACTAAATAAATTCTTGAGTGTTGTTGGAGCTTGTGTCTCTGCATGTCTAAGCATAGTTGGATAAACCTAGGATACATCAAAAACTTATGGGGACTAGATATGTTAGACACTCATAATGTTCCAATAGATCATCCTAGAAAATTGAACCTTCTATTGTAGATAAACAAATGAATATCCACTGCAATATGGCTACTAGAACTCGCTCCCAAGCAGTCTTCTTGGGCTTTAAACAGTGAAAAAATGAGATGAAATAAGAACCTCCATTGAGTTGAAAAACCCTTTTTCTGAAAGGTTTTAACTATCTGAGTCAGTACCCCCCCCCTCCTCCCACCCCCCCCCCCCCCCCCCCCCCACACCCCCCCCCCCCCCCCCCCCCCCCCCCCCCCCCCGCCCCCCCCCCCCCCCCCCCCCCCCCCCCCCCCCCCCCCCCCCCCCCCCCCCCCCCCCCCCCCCCCCCCCCTCACCCCCACCCCCCCGCATACCCCATTACGTGCACAGTTGAGCAACAAACTCTGAAGATGGAAGGAGAATATGTCCGTCTTATCATCCAGTATTTGAATGTCCCGCCTTAGAGAACCTTCAGTGATGAAAGCGAGTGACCATCACCTAGCAAGAATATGGTAACATTACCATCTTCATTAGTCACAATCTCAGCAGTCCTCCAAAATTGTTTAATAAAAGATACGCACACCTCGGGCTTTTTAGTAAGTGCATAATGGATATGACTTCGATTTATGAAGTCAATGATTTGATGAAACCCTGCACTTCCGGTTGATTTTTCCAAATACGCAACCATATTGTGTTTGTCACAAAATTCTAAGTTTGCCATGGATGTACTTGTGAGTAATGAAATGGGATTTGATCGTGTAAGGAAGTATTAGGTCTGGAGAAAGTTAATTTCAATTTGATAGAGAAAACAGAGGGATACAATTTGACCAATATTAATAAAATTGAAAATAATCATGATCGATCTGACGAATTTATAGGATGTTCACGAAAGTCCAATTGGTCAAAGGCCTATACCCTATGTATTTGGCGGAAATATCTCAACGGCTCTATCAAGTAATAGAAAATTTTGTTAGGCCCAAACAGTACTAACGGTCATCCAGCAGTACTAATTTGGCCTAGCAGTATTAAAATTTGTCCAGCAGTATTAACTTCTCCACCCAACAGCAGTACAAAGTCCCAAGATAGTAAGGACTAATAGAATCACTTCACACAAACTCTCATTTCTGTTTTTAGGCTCACAATTCATCTCTCATTTCTTTTGGCTCACTTTTCACTCTTTCTATTTTTGCACACAGCTCTCTTTCTGTTTTTGAGCTCACAATTCATCTCTCAATTCTTTTGGCTCACTTTGCACTCTTTCTATTTTTTCACACAGCTCTCTTTCTGTTTTTGAGCTCACCAATTCTCTCTTTTATTTTAGCTCACAAAAACACACTAAGTATAGTTTTTGGCAAACTACCAGCCATAAACGGATTTTAGGAGTCTTTACCAATAGCCGTTTGCCTTGGACTAGCCATTGCTTCATTAGAAGTAATATGTGCAATGAGACCATATAAGTTTTTTAGTAAACTACGCAACTAAGAAACTGATTTGAGAAGTCTTTACCAGTAGCCTTTGCTCTGGACTACCATCTCCCATTGGTAATAACATGGTGCATTGAGGACATATAAGTTTTTAGTAAACTATCAAACTGTCAACGGATATGACAGGACTTTTACCGGAGGAGCCCGTTTGCCGGACGTAGTCCAATTCATTGATGTTATTAGTCATGGTGAAATGATGACCATTAATTTGTGGTGTGGTAATGACACCAACACTTTGAAGAACATCCAGCAGATTTCCCCCCCTCAAATTATATTCGTATGGGAGTGATATATATATGACACCTCATTGTGTATCCTGAAAAGTTAGCTTAACACCAAGAAAAACATAGTCCAAACATGTTTCATGTTTTAACAGTATTAAGAATTATTCACAAGATAAACAAAAATACACAAACAGAACTAGCAGTACCAACTATAAGCAACAGTTTGAATAAACAGTGTTAAATATAGCTAGCAGTACTAAGTAGACCTAGCAGTTTTAATTTACAAAGATTCACAGTACTAACTTGAAACAAACTTTACAAAACAACCAAGAGAGTTAGGCTTTAGGGATTAAGCATTCCAATACTTGAAACCAAGTACTGAAATCTACCAGCATCAAAACCTTTTGTAAGAAGATCAGCTACATTAAGTTGAGTATCAATTTTAGCCATTTGAATCAACTTTTTAGTATTACAATCTCTTATAAAGTGATGCCTAATCTCTATGTGTTTTGTTTTAGAGTGTTGAACAGGATTTTCAATAATACAGATAGTACTGGTGTTGTCAATGTAAATAACAGTGTGCATAAAATTGTACCCATAATCAAGCAATTGGTTTTGGATCCAGAGAACTTGTCCACAGCAACTGGCAGCAGCCACATATTCAGCTTCAGTTGTAGAAGTGGCAACTACAGTTTGTTTCTTGCATTGCCAAGAAATCAACCTATTTCCCAAAAATTGACAACCTCCAGTGGTGGACTTCCTATCAAGTGTAGCCCCAGCATAATCACTGTCAGTGTAAGCAACCAACTCCAATGGAGAATCCTTAGAATACCAAAGGCCTAGAGATGGTTTGCCTTTGAGGTATCTAAAAATCCTTTTGACAGCTAAGAGATGGGAAGTTTTTGGGGAAACTTGAAACCTTGCACATGCACAAACTGCAAACATGATATCTGGTCTTGATGCTGTGAGATACATCAAAGATCCAATCATGGATCTATAGAGATGTTCATCAACAAAGCATCATTTGGAGGGGGGGAGCGGGGGGTATGGAGCACATCTGCATCTTTAACCAAGGGCCTTTCCAAATCAGTGGGAGTGGAGGCAGACTTTACATCTGTGTAGTTGAACTTCTTTAGGATTTCATGGACATATTTATCTTGACTAATGAATATGCCTTTCTTCTTTTGTTGAACCTGCAACCCCAAAAAGAAGGTAAGTTCCCCCATGGAACTCATCTGAAACTTATCCTTCATAAGCTTCTCAAACTCTTCACACAGCTCCTTTCATGGTGAGACCTCAAGATGATGTCATCTACATAAATCTGAACAAGCAAAATATGACCTTGATGACTTTTGATGAAGAGAGTTTGATCAATTTGACCTCTTTTAAATCCATTGCTCAGAAGATAAGTGGCCAATGTGTCATACCAAGCTCTAGGTGCTTGATGAAGTCCATATAGAGCTTTCACAACTTTGTAGACTTTATCAGGATGGTCAGGATCTTCAAACCCTGGAGGTTGACACACATACACTTCCTCTTCAATTTGACCATATAAGAAAGCACTTTTGACATCCATTTGGTAGACAGTGAAACCCATAAAAGAAGCATAAGCCAGAAATATTCTTATAGCTTCTATCCTAGCCACTGGAGCAAATACTTCATCATAATCAATCCCTTCTTCTTGTGTATGGCCTTGGGCAACAAGTCTTGCTTTGTTCCTTACAACAATTCCCCTCTCATCCTTCTTGTTTCTGTAGACCCACTTTGTACCTATGGCCCTATGCCCTTTAGGCAAATCAACAAGAACCCATACATTTTGTAGCTTGAACTGTAGGAGTTCCTCTTGCATTGCCTCTACCCAAGCAGGATCACTAAGAGCTTTAGAAACTCTCTTTGGTTCTTCTTGAGATAAGAAGCAGGCAAAAAGGCATGTATGCAAGTCCTGGTGAGTCTTTCCTTCATAAATGGCACTAAGAAAACCTAGTTCAGAATAAGAAGTTGTCATCCTTCTTGTTTGAACAGAAGACTGCACATCACCAATCACATGATCAATTGGATGATCCTTGTGAATTCTTGTATGAGGAGTAGAAGAAACTGCATAAGATGGTGAAATATTCCCCAAATCAATGCCTTGATCCTCCTCTTGTGAGTCTTCAGAGGTAGGACTTGGTCCCATTAATCCTTCAGAAGTAGCAGTATTAACTTCATAATCAGCAGTACTAAGTTCTCTACTACCAGTATTAACTTGTGGACTGGCAGTATTAACTTGTGGACTGGCAGTATTAACTTGGTGATCATCAATACCATCATCCTGAAAGCTGCTATCATCATGATTCCCATCTTGACCTTGTAATTGTACATCATCCACAGATTGAGGTGTAATATCTTCAAAGTATGAAGCATCCTTCCAGATTGGCATGAAAATACAATCTTGATCTTTTTGAGAGGATATGTTGGACTCAGAACCTTCTTGCATACCTGCAGAAACATTAGAAAAAGTCCCTGCAACTACTGGCACATAATTCATAGTTTGGGTTAGAGAATCAAGATCAAACAGCCACTTGGGACCATTTCCCTCCAACATAGGTTTATTCTCTAGAAACCCAACATGCAAGTTTTCCTGTACTTTCCTAGTTCTAATGTTGTATACCCTAAAAGCTTTGCTACTTAAGGAATACCCAACAAAGAAACCTTCATCACTTTTGCCATCAAACTTGCCCAACTTATCTAAGGTATTAAGAATTGTAACATGACATCCAAATGGCTTCATAAATCCTATAGCTGGTTTAATACCCCTAAAGAGTTCATAAGGAGTCTTATTATGAGGCTTGACCACTAAGACCCTATTTTGTACATAGCAAGCAGTAGAAACTGCTTCTGCCCAAAATGTAGTAGGTAACTTAGAATCTGCTAACATAGTTCTAGCAGCCTCAATTAGAGTCCTATTCTTTCGTTCAGCTACACCATTTTGTTGAGGTGTCCTTGCTACACTGTATTCTCTCTTTATACCTTTTTCTCTACAGAACTCATCCATCACATGGTTTTTAAATTCAGTCCCATTGTCACTTCTGATAATTTTAACCTTCTTATCCACTAGATTTTCTATTTCTTTGATAAAGTTTTTAAGGATCTCACTAGTTTCATCCTTAGTTCTTAAAAAGAAAACCCATGAAAACCTACTAAAATCATCAGTAACTACCAAGCAGTATTTTTTATGCATTAAACTACTCACAAAAGTTGGACCAAACAGATCCATATGTAGCATAAATAATGGCTTAGTAGAGGGACTAAAAGCCTTGGTCTTACAAGAGGCTCTATGTTGCTTGCCTTTAAGACAGGCAACACAAGTTTGGTCATTCTCAAACCTTTTTAAAGGCAAATCTCTTACAAGATTATCTTTTACAAGTTTATTGATATTTTTGAAATTGACATGACCAAGCCTCCTATGCCATAACATTGATTCCTCAGATGTAGCCTTTGCAACTAGACAAGTTAAACCATCTTTGGGAACTATGTTTTTCATATCAAAACTGTACATATTGTTCTGTCTAGGAATTTTAAGTAGTACTTGACTTTCATCAGGCAACTTAAAATTTGGAGACAAAACAAGACATTCAGAATCAGTAAAAAGAACATAGTTCTTTTTGTCACACATTTGTGAGACACTAAAAAGGTTAAACTTCAACTCTTTGACAAAGTATACATCTTCAAAATCAAGTTTATCTGTTTTGATAGTACCTTTACCAGTGATTCTTCCTCCATTTGCTCCTCCACCAAAAGTAACAAATCCTCCATCAAATTCTTTGAAATCTGAGAGGTGAGCAATGTTTCCAGACATGTGCCTTGAGCATCCACTATCCACAAATCCTTTTTCATTCAATTGGTAGTTGCTCTGCACACAGAAACTTATGAAGTTAGTTACTTTTGGGGACCCAAGCCATTACTGACTTGGATCTGCCTCGTGCATCAATATAATTATATTTGTTAAAGGTTAATGATGCACCATTGGGTTTGATAGGTCTCCACACCCAACATGCTGAGGGCTTAACAGCATTAAAACCCCTTGCCCTGACAGTATTAACATTTGGCCTAACAGTATTAAAAACTTGTTTAGCAGTATTAATATTTTGAATATTAGACCTCTTTGTTAATGCTGTATTCTTGTAAAAGGACCTTTGTGCTTGATTTTGAAAGTGAGTATTTGGCCTAGCACAAGAAACTGTTGGTTTTGGGTAAGCAGTATTATAAGGCCTAACAGTATTAACAAACCTAGCAGTGCTAGCAGGTCTGACAGTGTTAACAGACCTAGCAGTACTAAGAGGCTTTGCATTTTTGACAGTTTTAAGGCCAGTCCTCATTAAGACTGCTCTTGGAATCATATGTTTATAAGCATTAGGACAATCATACTGAAAGTGATCAAAGTTACCACAAATAAAGCATGCCTTGTTATTAAAAACAAAGTTAACTCCTAATTGATGAGATTTCTGACCATTCCAACTTCTTTGATTCCCTCTAGGTCTCTGTGACCTATACATCTCAGCATACCTAATTGACTTTCTACTTGGACTTACAGGTTTTAATGACTTTTTCTCAGTAGCAATAGGTACAAAAGCTTTCTTTTCTTCCTTGGAAATTGACTCAACTTCTTCCTCATCGTCTGACACCCAATCTTCAATAATTGGGGCATCCATATTTTCTCTAGCCTCTTTAGGTTCTTCTAACCTAACATTATTAGCCTGATTGAACAACTTTTCTTTCCATTGTTTGTCTACCTTAAGTGTAGGTACATCAGAAATAGTTTCAGTGACAGACTTGGATTTTTGTGTTAGAAAGTCATCAGTATTCTTCTTAGAATTATTTGACTCTCTATCACAAACAGTAGTTGGCTTTGAAATAGAATCCCTAGGACCATACCAATTTATCTCAGGTTGTTGGAATTCCTCAAGACCTGAATAAGACAAATCTAAAGGTGTTGGTCTGTTGAGAATTAAGGGATGAGGTGAAGGGACAGCATTGTAACCAAAGCCCCTTTTGTTTTTGTCAGTAACCTGACTTGCTAACAAATCATCTAAGTCTTTAGATGATTTTTCAAACTTTGCTAGCTTAAATTCAACCCCTTCTTTTTCTTCCTTAACTTTTTCAAGTTCAGTCTTAACTAATCCCATTAGATAATCCTTATGACCTACACTTCTTTTCAACAAAGCAATCTCTTCAGAAAACAAAACTTCAGATTCTTTATATTTAACAACTTGTGCTTCTAAAATTGACAGACCTCTTTTATAGGTAGCTGCTTTAAAAGCAGTATCATCTAATTTAACTAGTAAATCATCATACTGTTTTTTAAGTGCTTCATAATTTTGCAAACAAGTTTTAGAACAAGTTTTATCATTTGATACCTCAGAGTCAGTGAATGCCATGAGAGCCATGTTTGATGAACTTCATCCTCTGCCATTTCACTCCAATCAAAACCACCACCATCAATAGCACACATTGCCTTTTCAGAGGCATCTTCAATCCTTACTGCTTTTGATGAGTTTCCTTGGTTCCAATTTCTGTTGTCTTTGCTTCTTGGAACTCTACATTCTCTAGCAAAATGTCCCATTTTGTGACAGTTGAAACATTCTACTTTGGATTTGTCATATCCAGCAGTACTACTTCCATCAATAACAATTTTCCTTCCAGTTCTCTGATAGAACTTCCTTGCCCTCATACTCAACAATGCCATATTCCACTTTAGATCCATCTCTTCTAAATCATCATCATGAATTGCTCGAGATCTATCATGAACAAGTCGTGAGATCTCTTGTGTTGAGAGGACAGAAAGGCAAAAGCTTTTGCATCACTAAAACTAGCAGTACTATTTCAGTCACTAGCAGTATTAACTTGAGTTCCATACTAACTCCAGTGTTACCATTATTAATAGAGTTTAGTACTGCTAGTACTCGGTAGTGGATTAGGAATGCCAAGTTTTTGTCATATATTATTACAGCAACTATCATTCTCTTAACCTTTTGCTCAACATTTAAAATTGTTTGTACTAAATCATCCAAACCCATGGTTTTCAAAGTCGGGTTTGTTCATCCAGACAACTACATGAGTATCCCATTCTGAAGGTAAGCTTCTCAAAAACTTAACATTTAAATCCTCTGGAGAAGTATCAACACCAAGAATTGCCAATCTACTAACAAGCTTTTGAAGCCTGTTAAAGATAGAGTCCAAAGATTCTGAGCTTGTAGCATTGAAGTTTTCATACTGCTGCTTCAATAATGCCTTTTGTGTCTTCTTGTAGCCATCCTTTCCCCAAAGCGACTTTAAAGCAATTAAACATAGATTGAGCATCAGCATACTGGTTAAAAGGTAATGATGTTTCATTTTGAAGAGCCATGAGAGAAACATCTGCTTTGACATCATTCTCTTGCAGATCTTTTCTTAGTTATTGAAGGCATAAGTCATCTTTATGCAGTTGATGACTCTTATTCTGGTGCTGTAATAGGAATAGGTACCCATGAATTCCCATATTCTATCACCTCCCATAAAGCATAGTCTTGGATCTGAAAGTACTGCTTGATTCTTATTTCCCACATCTCATACTCTCCTAGTTTGAGTATGGGAAGCTTTGCCAACGAATTATTTTGAGAATTTTCTAACTCCATTTTCCCTAGATCAAAGTATCTCAAAGCACAGGCTCTGATACCACTTGTTGATCCCACGCCTTGATCGAATTCATAGAATATAAAGAGTTTGTTACCTTGGAAGAATCCAAAATAACAAAGATTGAGACTTTGTGAATATACCAAAGTGTATGCGGAAACTACACTTTGATACTCTAGAGAAGTGTATGAATGAAACAGTAACGATCACTCACAAACAATAAACAATAAAATCACTGCTTCAATATTATAAATAATACGAGTACTCTCTAAGTACTGGGGTTACACAACCTTGAAGCAATTTCAAATTCTCTCTAAGTGTATCTCTTAAAGTTCTAACTATCACTACTCTAGGGATCTCCTTTTATAGAAATACAAGGAACCCTTTACACATATATCTGCCTATCTATTAGGGAACGAGATTACAATTCAAAACAAACCATCGCTTAAATGCTCTCCATGCATTCTTATCTCATATCATCAGCTTTGGACAATTTAGCAAGTACAAACCTTTCTTCACTGGCAGTATTAAGTTTCCTTGGCAGTACTAACCTTATGCTGACAGTACTAACTCATTTAGTACTGTTGGTAGTATTAAGTCGCAAGAAGCTTTATTCCTAACACGTCATCTTCAACATTTTTTATCACTGGATCATCGATCTCAACAATTAAACTAATCTCAACATCAGGTGGTTCCGGAGGAGGACGAGGAGCTGATGGTTCAAGGATAGATGACTCAATTTCAGGAGGGAAAGTAGAATTATCTTCATCTTTTGAATCTCATTCTCAGAAACCACCTGGTGAATTAAATCATTCCGGATGAGGAAAATAACGATCTCCTTCTGTGAACGGATGGCCAGGAGATGTGATAATCGAACTTAATTCAGCATGAACATTTCCGATAACCGGAAGATTGAAATATCACAAACACTGTCATAAGAATAAGATACTCCTCATGTTTACGATCATTTCTCGAAGGAAGTGTAATGATTTCTCCGGCAAATTCATGATGAAGAGGATCACTCCTTGGAGAAAAAGCAATCGAAATGTCATGGTCGGAAATCACCTCGGGAGAGAGATTATGAGTGGTATCTTCACAAAGCAAACTTTCAAGAAAAAGTACATCTCCTTCCGAGTCATAATAACCTTCTTCATAATCCATTGAAATTTCCATAGCAAGAAAAGCATCGATCTCATCAATATCGTCTTCTGGATCGGAACACTCAACCTTATTGGTTAAAGGTGTGTTAAGTAAAACTGGCTCATCGGAGTTCTCGTTTTCGACATCTTCATCCATCTCGTTAAAGAGAGGATTTACGTTGCTAGAGGTGAAGTTATCATCAAATTCGAAAAGAGGGTTTGAATAAACTTGAAAATTCTCTTCTTCATGAACGGCCTTCTTAAGAATTGAATCATCATTATCTGGTGGAATTGAATCAAGAAGAGTGAGTTTATCGGTGAACTCCTCAAGATATCCTAGTCTTCATCATAGAGAACTAGGAGAAAAGAGCATACAGAATGATTAGTGGTACTGTCACTAAATGGCTCACCATCTTTCGAAATCATGACAGAAATAGCATGAGCAAATTGCTTATTCTTGCTTTTCTCAGATTTTTCAGCATAAAAGACAAGTTCATCATTTCCTACTCTTAACGTTAATTTTTCCTCATATAAATCAATGAGAGCTTTTGCAGTGCGAAGGAAAGGTCTCCCTAAAATAATAGGCACTCTCGGGTCTGGTTCAAAATTAACCATAACAAAATCAGCAAGAAAAGTGAAACCATCAACTCTAACTACAACATCCTCGGCTATACCCATATGGGTGCGTAACGGAACGGTTAGCAAGCTCGAGTATCATTCGGGTGGGCTTCAAAGCTTCAAGCCCAAGTTGCTTGTAGATAGAATGAGGCAAAAATTATTTTATGCAATCTCCGGAATCTGGCTAAAGCCTGAGCTCCTATCAAGTTCTTGTAGATGCACATGAATAAAAATTTTTTCGGAACTACGAGTTTCTCGGAACTTTGTTCAAGATGATAGGCAGAACATTCAACATTTACGGGTTGTGATTGCGAATTTCCTCAAGTTTTTTCTTTGTTTCTCAATAAATGTGCTTAACCATTTGTTGAAATTTGGCATTTCAATAATAGCACTTTTAAAACAATTCTAAACGTAGTTGTTTAAAACAGACTTCATAAACCTGCTCTGCTAAGCACTTGGGTTTAATCTTTCTCTTTCGACTTTTCACCTCTCGGGATATGGAAGTTTAGGTTGATATGAATCAGGCTCTGGAGAATTTGGGCTCTTGAACAGTTTTCTTAGCCTTTGGTTTCGGAATTTCCAATGTAAATGGAATTCATGATCCTCCGAAGGTGGGACTTTGTGCAATATTTTCTAAACTTGTTGTTGCACTTTGTCCATGTGTCGTCTTCCGTTGTTCGGTTCCTTTGGAGAGTATAAACAACGGCAGTAGAACAGAGGAGTTCGTAGGTCGCTTCACAAGTTTTTAACCGGCTTCGTTTGGTGATAGCATAACATGATCTCGCGGTTTGGATTTACGGTTGACTGGAAGAGTACCTGAATTCGAAACGAAGCGTTATAGGAAAGTTATGAAATTTTAAAAGCATTTTCGTTAAATTGTCATCGTGGTTTTGTAAACCCTAGGCCTTGATTTTGCATTTCCATAATACAGCATCATTTAGCCTTGCCATAATTCACGAAATCGGTTTTTTCCCCCCCCCCCTTAAAACACCATGCATTTTGCAGAGCAGGAAGCTTGGTAAACCGGTTTGATTGTCGGAGGTTGGTAAACTTGTCCTTGGTTGAAGTTACTTCCACGGTTTTGATTGAAATTGGTTCCTCGATTTTGGTTGAAATTATTTTCCTATTCGATTGAAACCGTTTTGATTGTTTTAGAATTCGGAGAAAACCATGAGGTCGGAATTTGGTTGAAACATCGAGGTCTAGAAATGGAAGTTTCCACTATTAATTTGCTGCAACAGCCTTGTGAAACATAACTCATTGAATATTGTTCCTCGATAATTGTTGCCATCGGTGGCTGAACAATTTCTGTAAGAATGATCACCTCCACAAGTTACACAACTCTGCTCGACCGCTTTTACAGATGCGGGAGCTTGGGCTTTTTGTTTGTCGATAAGCATAGTCTTCATCATATTCTTCAGTTCATAACTTCGGCTGTAGAGAGCAGCAACATCTGTGAAACTTCGACAGTAGATAAATTCGAACTCAGTTGGCAATCGCTGCCTGGATTCGTGAATTTCGAACCTTGATTTACTCTTGATAATTCTAAGCATTCAACAAGGCATCTTATCAAAAATTTCCACCCGTACCAGAATTCACTAGTCTTGATCATTAGTCATTCAAATCATTGTAAAACGTATCTGCTGATAATTCAGAAAATCCGTGATGTGGGCATGCTCGAAGAAGGTCATTAAATCGATCCCAAGCCTCATAAAACGATTCGTCAAATCTTTGTTGAAATCTCGTGATTTCGTTACGAAGATTTGTCATTTTTGAAGGAGGAAAGAATTGATTAATGAATTTTAACATGATTCATCCCCAGTCAAAATGATGGATCGAGGAGGTTCTTTTTCTAGCCAAATCCGGGCTGAACCTTCAAGAGAAAACGGAAAAAGCATAAGCTTAATTGACGTGCTCGGGACGTCCGGGAATCTCATTGTTGAAGTAATCTTATTGAAATAACGGATGTGAGCATGTGGATCCTCTTTATCATGTCCGAAAAACTGTTTGTTTTGAACAAGATTGATCAAACCATGCTTTAACTCAAAGTTAGCATTGATTTCGGGAATTACAATTGCATCCTCGTAACCCTCGTGGGATCTTGGAGCAATTATGCCAAGTCCGGTTATCGACCATCAGAACTACTGGAGATTAACAAAGGTCTTCTAAAATGAAATGGTTGAACAACAGTCGGTTGGCTTTGTTTTTGGCGGTTACGGTTGCGGGTTTGAGAACGAGTGCGCATGCACAAATTAGAAAAAGAAAATTTAAACTATTTTTTTTTATTAAAAACAAACTAAATTAACGGATAACGAGAAGACAACTTAAACCAAATAATCAAATTTACTTCACGGTAGCTCTTAAAATTTTTACTTTTTAAGGTGAGCGTATTTCTTAAATGACACAAATGGTAAGTTGAATCTTTGATTCGAGTTGTGAACTACTAAGGATAATACCTCAATGAAGGTATTATTTGTTTGGTCTTCTTTTAACCACTTTGTTTATTCATTTTTATTATGGACATTTTTTTATGTTTTTTGATTTTTATTTTAGAATTTTTTTTAAATGATAATTATACTAAAAAGAAAAGAAAAAATATTTTACTTATATATTTATAATGTTTTTTTAACAAAAACAAACTTCAAAATGAAAGGGTCCTTCAAATCCAATCAAACAAACTTCAAACAAGAATCTTAACACAAATCCCCGGCAGAAGCATGTCGCAAACACAGATATGTTGATTTTATATAACACATAAAATATAATATAATATTTCCAAAAGAGCAATTAAGAACTTTCCTAAAGTCTCCCTTAAGAAAAGCTCACTCTAAAAGAAATATATAATATATAATACGTATATTTAACCGGGAAGAATGATCACCCGGGTCGTTTCCCCAACGACTTGTGTAATTGAAACCTCGCTTTACGCTTTGATGTATGAATTGAATGAGCGAAAAGATAGATATTGAGTATCTATAACTACTAATAAAAGCAACAATTAAATTAAACAATTAAAAGCACTTAAACACTTAAACAATTAACGAGAAACAAATAAAACGCGACAATTAAGCAAATAAGGTAAAACTAACTCTTAAAAGTGCAAACTAAAATTCTAAACCTAAAATAGGACAAAAGAAAATTTTAAGAAAAAGAAAAATACTTTTTTTGATTATACTTTGAATTTACTAATGATTAAAACTATTTACTCTAATTAAATCCTAGAAAATAGCATAATACATCCTAAAAATTAGAAAAATGATTTTTTAAACTTAGATAAATCAAAAACATAAAAACTAAAACTCAGAAAAATATTTTTAACTATTTTTAAAATTAAAATACTATTTTGAAAATTAAAATTAAAAGCTCAAAAATGAAAATTAAAATCTAAAAGTGGTGAAAATGATTTTTCTGAATGTAAACCTAAAAGTACTTTTTATAAAACTAAAAACTATTTTTTTGAATTTTTATAAAACCTTTTTCTATTTTTATGTATTTTCGAAAATTTAAACCTTAGAAAAATGATTAAAAACAATCTACTAAATGGAAAAATGTGAAAAATTCAGGGAAAATCCTAAATGCAACAAAGATTAAGAGAAAAATAAGAGAACTTACCCAGCTTATCTAATAAGCTGGATAATTAAGCTTATATGCTACGGCTTTTGTTAAGAAAAAGAAAAGAAAACGTGTATAATAACAATATGAAAAGAGAAGTAGACGGATGAGCTATTGTAGCACAAGTGTTAAGTCGTGTGTGTTGTGTGCTTGAGGTCTCGGGTTCAAGTCTGGCAAACCCCCATTTTTTGCAATTTTTTTATTTTTCAAATTTAAAAGCTGGAACTTATTAAGGACACTATTCTAAGCACTTTTAACAAAACAACAATAAGCTCAAACTCAAAGATAAGCTCTCTAAGAGCTTATAAAAGACACTACCTATGAAGCTTATGATGTATATAAGCTAAAAATGAAAAGCTACTTGAGCTGAAAACACATTAAGCTAACTGAAATAGGAAATTAAAAAGCTAAACTAAGAAGGTAACTCAAAAAGTTCAAAAATAAGACAAACTCTAATACTCAATAAGCCAAGACAGAAGCTGAGCTTATGGAGTATTAACTAACCTTTTAATAGCTATGAGTTCAAGTAATAAAAACAGGTCTAATAAGCTAAGCTTATAAAATTAAAAGCTAATCTAAGTTACTACTGTTTTTGGTATTTTTGGAATTTTGATGACTTTAAAGAGTAAATTAACCCTAACAATTAAGCTAGATAATGAAAAATAGAACTTAATTTAAACTAAGCTATATATAAGCTAAGATTCTACTAAATTTGAAGGATTAAAAACTATTAATACTAGGCTTAATTAAAGCTTAAAAGACAGCAGTAGTAACTGAGTGTTACCACTACTGATGCAAATGGCAAAGGGGCAAGCACAAATGCAGGATACCTTAAGAGGTAATCCTGCACTTAGTCACTCTATTTGAGTGAGTCTAAACTCTAATCAAGCAAGAACCAATCCTTGGATGGCTTGGTTCAAATTTTCACAAGTGAAATTAAAAGGAAAAGTCCCCTGGTGCTAGAACAAGAAACATAAGCCTTGAAATGATTATGAGCTTAAACTGACAGTACAAACCAACTTATATCCTAATCAAATAAGATAATTAAGTAAACCAAAGGGCATTAACAAAATATCTTTGACTTTGAAAGGTCAAACAAGCTAAATCCAAGCACTCCTTCTAGACTTGACAGATTTGATTAAGCTTATAAAATGAAAATTCATTTAACAAAACCTTAAAACCAGATTACTAGAAGCTTATAACAAGCTTAATAAACACCAATTAACAACCTAATTTAGCTAGAACTTAAGATCTAAGAGTTACACTACTATTTTTGGTTTTTATGATATTATGACAAAGATAAAATGTAGAGAACTAAGATCTAATCTACAATGACTAAAAACAGATGATCAAACACACTTAATAAGCTATAATAAAGGTAAATAAGCACTAGTAAGCAAACAGATTAAGCAACTAAGCAAATCTACATTAACAAGCACTTATAAAACTAGATATTAAAGAACATAAGATAATAAATGAAAACTTACTTTAAGCTTCAGCTAAACAGAAGCATTAGTTCAATTAAGCAGCTTCAAGCTCTAGCTTATCCTTATGGATAAGCTAGTAAAGTCCATGTGAGCCCTTCCATGATTGGCTCACCTTCCAAAAGCTTAATAATCCAAAGTTAAGGTAATTAACTAGTTTTTAGGATTTAAGTAGATATTAAGACTGAATTAAGCTTTATCTTAGCTTAGAGACTAAGAGAGCTTATTGAGTAGCTTATGAACATTAGCTTATCATTTAAAGAGAAGTGAGAGCTTATAAAAGAAAACAAAAGAGCTTTTGACAGATTATTTAAGATTAAAACTGAATTTCATTAATATAAAACTTGATTACATAACTTGAAAGGAAAATTACAAAAAGCTTTAAAGGTAAATTACATAAGCTAGAAAATTAAGCTAAAATTCTAAAACTAAAAAAACTACTTCCCGTGTGTGTGAGAGGTGAGTGCTTTTTATAGCCTCTCATTGAACCTTCTAGGCCTTGCCTTGCTGCCCAAGCTCCGATCAATCATGACCATACATTAAATCAATCATTAGAGAATATATTAGAGCCGTTAGATCACTTGCTAGTCACATGGATTGCCAAGCTGGCAATCCTTTGATGTGACATCCTTGTGCTAGTTATGTGAGTATATCTAGTGTAAAAATCATCATCTATTATGCTTCTTTGAGTCCACGTGGCATTAGTGAGCCAATGAGGGTGCTTGATTTGACTAACTTGTCCTTGCCATCTTGTTGTTCTTCACTTGAATAGTCCAAATTAACCTTCAATTGTGAAAAGCCCCTTCGTTTGGACTGAGTGGTGACTTGGAACGATGAATGAACAATAAAACAGACTTTCGCGCCTATTTTATAACTAAAGGGTAAAACGGGTTTAAACTTTGGGGTGTTGGCAATTTGGGTCCTTGTCTTTGTTTAATAAAAGACCAAGAGTTGACCGAGGTTGACTTTTGTTGACCAGCTTCCGGCTCTTGCACGCTCTTCCGTTCTCGTGTCCGTGTTTGCCCGTTTTTTGACGGTTTTCTTGTGATTTTTGATATATCCATACATGCACACAAAAAACACAAAAACAAGTATATTTTTTCCATTTTAAATATGTTTTTAGTCATTTAGGGTCATTTTTGGTGTTAACGGATATGTGTATTTTACACTTATCAAGGGTTCATGATGAACACCAAAAATCAAAATTGGGGATTTTCGATTTTTCTTTCAATTTTGTGCAATTAAGAGTACTAGGATACAATGTATAACTAATATGCTTCTCGTAGACATAGGACTTTTCATACATTAGTAGTTAAATGAACAAATTACTTTTGGAACAAAACCTAATTTTATTTTCAAAATCACTCACGGTAGGACAGAATAAATTGTTGGTATGCATTGTATTAATCCAATCTAAAAACGTTTCCAAATACATGCATAATGATCTCATGAACAAATTTTGAGATACATAATTCATATGTATTTTTTGACTTGTTTGGTTGAGCAAAATCAAATTAAGGAGCATCTAGGTTAACTCTTAGGATTTTATATTTAGGTCGAGTTAATCGTTAATCCACATTGTTCGCATATAGGCACACACTTGGCACGAACTCAAAACATTAATACATGTATAAGCGATTAAAATATGATCTTGCTTATAAATTCATCTTCACCCTCTCTACAAATTTCCTCTTCATCTAATGTCGCTTCTCGAGTCCGTCAAAACTCCTCTCATGAAAGTCATGACTTGAACACCCTTTTATCCGAAACCATAACTTTTCAAACTCAACAACGAGATGCTCACCGAGACGGATTAAGGTCAATTGGACAAGCTCTCAAGAACATGATGGGAGGAAAAAGGAAGTAAAGATGTTGGCATAACTTCTAAGAGATTATTGCTATTCTTATTATTATATCTCTTATCTAATACATTATATTAGAACTAGGACAATGAATGATGATTTCCGAGTGTTAGGATGATCTTTAAAATAGTTTTATCATCCTATAAATGCCTTGCTAGTTAACAATTTGTGCTCTTATGTGAATCTTATTAAGGATTATCAAAATTGCATGCTTAAGATTAATGATTGATGCATTGTTAGTTTAGATTTACTTGAATTTTGACTGACTTGAGGTGTGATACTTCTGTGGGAAAATACTGGGAAAAATCTGTTCTCTCCAGAAAACGGCCCCTGAATTCATCAGGCGGCCCCCTTATCAATCCGGGACCGCCCAACAATAAGGGACCGCCAACAGGAGGGAACATAAATTTCAAATTTCCATTTTTTTGTATCTTTGACCACCCTAGTCCTAGACTCTTGCTGGAACTTCCTTCTTTGAACACACAATTTCTTCAATCTTCATCTCTAACACCATGCTTTGCCATTTCCTTTTACCTTTTTCATTATTTAAACCATCAATCTTCTTCATCATCATCATCCTTCTCATATTCTCTTCTTCTTTCACCCAAATGTCTTGCTCAAATCATAACCCAAACTTTTCAAGAAAACCAAAGATGTCGGTTCGTCAAGTATGGAAACGTAAGACATCTCTTCCAAAATCATCACCTACTTGTCAAAATGACTCACCACCACCACTTTCAACTAACACTCCTCACTCTATCTCACCACCTATGAACTACCCACAAAGAGATCGAATTATTAATCAACTCCACACAATCTCCACACTCATCGATTCTCAAACCCCTACACCACCTTCTTCACCACACCCATTGGTTCCACCTCCTACTCATGCTCAAGTAGGATGTCATGCTAGCTTTTGTCATTGTTGTAGGTACACCACCAACCACTTCCACTCATTAAGGAATGAAATTAATTTCATTCAATTCCTTGTCACCCGTATCATACCTCAATCACAAGTTCATCACCACAATGAGTCACCATCTTCATCATTCTCACTCTTCAATTAATCACTCCCACGTGATTAATTTGCTTTAATAAACGTTTCCTACCTTTTGAGTATCACATCCTCATGAAGTCAAGAATCATCTACTAGTTTACTTTCATTAGATGCTTTAATATGTTGTGTTTTAGTTATGATTATCTCATGCTTGTATCATCATATATATTGTCCTTGTGACTATATATGATTTCTTTATGAATTTAAATGCACTTTACTTTATGAGTTTTTAAATGTGTGGATTATACTCTTAAGATATTTGTCATGCCATATTTGCTTGCACTTGTACTTCTAACCTTGTTTTGTAGCAAACAAATTATCGTAAGATCGATCCCTTGGTGCCCCGAACAAGGGGGAGCTTACATCAAGGGGGAGTCTTTTATCGTCGATTTCTTTCTCTCTACTACAACTCGACGATCAACCTTTTTGGATTCGACAAAAAGGGGGAGAAATAGAATTAAACTCATTAATAATTTATAAACTTCTATTTTTATACTAAATGAGTTTATGTTTTGTCATCATCAAAAAGGGGGAGATTGTTAATACAAATAATGTCTAAAAACGTTATTTATATTTTTCGACCTCTCAATGTTTTGATAATAACAAAATGTGAAAACGTTTACGATAAAATTAAACGTTTATAAATTACTAATCATAAAATTCTATTTCTATGATTAATCACTTAAGGTATGGATAAACAAATCATTAAATATGATTGGTGATCAAGAAAATATTTTCCTTAAACCTTACATTTCTACAAATGTGTTTTTATAAAAATATAAAAACAAAATATTTATTCATTAAAAGAAATGTTTTATTAAAAACATAAAATTTGAAATTCAAATTTTCTTATATATTTTCCTATATAACCCTTACATAACTACAACTGTAAATAAAACCCCTATACCCACCACCAATTCAAACTTCACCGCAAATGTATATCATATAAAAACCTAAAATTTGAAAATCAATTATCCCCCCACACATAGAAGGTTCTATAACCTAAAACCACCTTCACCACAAAAGTACAAAAAAAGAGGCGGATCTATGGTGGCCCCCTGTTAGGTCTGACGCCCCCTTATATATAAGGACCGCCGGGACCGCCCCCAGCAACGGTCATATTTTTTTCCACCAATTACATACTGGGATCACCCATCTGAAAAACACAAACCTCCTTGCCACCAATTTTCTCAAGATCCTTTTTTCTCTCGTCTTTGTATAACTTTCTTTCAAAAACACATATCTTGATCACTAACATACCTTCATCTTGTTTCAAGTGATTAATTATTTCTTCCTCCCTTCTTCTAATCAAGTGCAAGAGAAGAACAATCGTATTCTTCTATATACGAATTGTTACAAGTGATACCATCTCTTCCTCCTCAAGATCAGAATCTCATTGACATATATTTAGTGCTGTTATGTAAATTAAGATGTGTGTAATCCAAGTGTGTAATTGTATGGTATTGGTGTGATTTGGGATTGTTGGTCAATCCAAGGAATATATACTTGTGAGTGTGTAAAGACTTAGTGAAGTCTTAGATTGGTTCTAGCTAAGATCTAGGACTCGACATCTAGCTTAGTGTCGGAAAAGAAAGTAAGCGACGTGTAAACGGTTTTCTCCGCCTAAAGGGAGCTTGTTGACATAGTGAAATCTCGAGTGGAGTACTCGGGGAGTAGAGTAGGAACGAAGAGGTGCTTCGTTGCCTGAACCACATATAAATCTTGATGTCTTGGTTTGATCGTTTCCTATCTCTATCTCTTTATTTTATTAGCTTACTTAGTTATTGTATTATATATTTAGTTATGATTCATATTGTTGATTGATTGACATATAACTCGAATCTAACAATTTTCTAAGCAAAGTTTTAAAACGATAAATTAACCAGTAAACTATTCAACCCCCCCTCTTTAGTTTCCTACAAAATATGTAAATGAAGGGTTTTATACCTGACTTAGTGTGGTAAGCTTGTAATTTCAATGGTTTTTTTGCAACTCGAAGCTTTAGATAAAAAGCTTAATACGATAAATTTTTCTTCAGACAACAGCATGACGTCTTTTTCCTTTTCATTTTTGATGTGATTTGTGATGATTTTTGGGGTGTGTGTTGTATGTGTTGTGTTTTTAGTGTGTATTTGATCGGTGTAAAACTATGTGTTGTGTGCGTTTTAAGTGTGTGTTTGGTGAGAGATAATACTAGATCTGAATGAGAGAGGAGGTGTGAGTGATTGAGGGAGTGGTAGGTGGGTGAGGTAAAATGACTGAGATACCCTTTTGTCCTTTTTTGTTTTTTTAATTAAAAAAAAAGCATAATCTATACCCACCTTTTTTTTGTTTTTGACTTTTACTATCTTCTTACCCTTACTTAATATTGTACTACTTTGTTATTAATATTGTTCAAATCGATGAAACATGCTTTTTATTAGAGGATAACCGGTTTGTAGTATTACGATGCAACATGGATATATATTGTATAAATTGATGCACACTTTATACGTACATGATAAATCAATATAATATAACATATAGATTTGTTGATGTTACTGTTTTCGCAACATAATCACTAATTCTATGTTTTGATTGGTTTATTTATTTGATTTGTTTTCATTTATTATATCACTATTACGTATAAATATATGCATGTATTGGTCTGTTTGTTGATATGTAGTTGATTACATGGTTCCTAGCTTTTATGAGATTATATATTACATAGAGTGTTAAACGATTAATCTATATGTATCGTTTAATATATTAACCTGTCTTTGATGTAATTTATTAGATCATTGGTTTAATAAAATCTCCTTGTGTAACAAATACAGTAGTAAATCAGAAGTGCGAAAAGTGTTACGATTTAGTTTGTTTTATATTGACAGCCTTAACGTTAGTACCCCTCTTCTGAGTTACAGTTGTTATCTAGTTAGATTCACATTCCTTATTTGTATTCCTTATAGCTATGACAATCTTAAATGCATGTTTAATCATTAGTTTTTTTGTAAGTTTAATACCTAACTGAGTATACCTTTGTTAATAAAAACATGTTACGTTCATGTACTACGAATCTCGTATTAATGTGTTACGCCATATTAATGTTTTTGTGATACATGTCTTTGTGTTCTTGTGTTTGTCTCTTTGTTTGTTATTTTCTTTTGTGTGATGCACATAATTTGCAATTTGAGTTATATATTAACATGCACGTAGTGTGAACGTATAGTAATCATAAAACAAAAGCTTGAAAATCTTGCTATTCTAGCTCTCGACGTAAGTGAAAAAATTATTTGTCTTGGAGGTTGGAAGCAAAAACATACTTATATGCACATGGACTTGGAGATACAATCCAAGTAGGAAAGGTAACAACCTCTATGCAAAAGGCTAAGGCGTTGATTTATATGCCATCATCTTCATGTTGACTTAAAAATTGAATACCTTATTGTGAAAGATCCACTAGTCCTTTGGGACAAATTAAAGGACATATTTGACCACTAGAAAATGATGATTTTGCCTAAGGCACGTTGTAAGTGGACTCATTTAAGACTACATGATTATAAATCAATGAGTGAGTATAATTCGGCAATGCACCGGATTACTTCCACGTTGCTTTTATGTGTGGACACAATTACTGATGCTGAAATGTTAGAAAGACGTTTTTTACATTCCATGCTTCTAATATACTATTGCAGCAACAATATCGAGCCCAAGGTTTCACAAAATATTGTGATTTGATTTCATGTTTGCTTATGGCCTAGCAAAATAACGAACTTTTAATGAAAAACCATAAGATACCCCCAACTTGTAGTGCTCCCTTACCGAAAGCAAATAAGCCAACTTATAATGATTACGGTGGAGGTCGCGATCATGGATATTATCGTGGACGAGTTTAGGCGCGATCGTGGAAATTGGTAGAGTAATTTAGTATTATATTAATCATGATGTTGTAGTTTAAGACACCAATAGCCACAAGAAGTGGCAAGATAAGAGATAAGATTGAGAATGATGAGATGAAAAGAAAAAGGCCTTAAAGCGAATCATGTATCTGTTGTGAATTTTTGTCAATTGGGCAAAGCATTGTCGTACACCCCAACATCTAGCTATACTTTACCAAATATATCAAAATAGAGAAAATAGGTGGCACAAACTTTGTTTATGATGATAGAGACATAAGCCCAGATGATCATAAAGATCAAACTGATGCAACTCATTTGGATGATGTTGAATTTCTCACGAATGAGTAATTGGTAGTTTGAAGCCATGAATAATTTAATTTTAGGTGTTATGTTAGGATTTTCTTTAAGTGTTTTGTTAGGAATCTTCTTTGGTGGTTTTGTTTTGGATTCCAATTATTCTTGGCTATAATTTTTTTGTTAGGATTAATTTCCTTTGGTTAGAATACTCATCTCGTAACTATATATGCATACCTCCATTGTGAGATAAACAACATAATTTTCCATTATCTCTATCTTCTTGTTTATTGTTCTTCACTTTATTGTTTCACAACAGCGTTTAAATTATTGGAATAATTGATTTCTTCCACTATTATTGATAAAAACTATCTTATATATAGGATACAAGCATCATATCTATGAAATCAGACCAAGAGCTTAGGCCTAAATACATGACATCCATGCTAATGATCCTAATACAAATTAATAACTAATAGTTATACAAATATAAATGTCTTGCCTTTGAATGTTGAATGTTGACTAATAGTCAACATGTTGGAAGGCTATTATGAAAAGCCCATAGGCTTATACAAACTACAGTCTAACACTCCCCTACAATTTGAGCGAGAGATGGCCGAACACTCAAACTGGTACGAAATTCCTCAAAAAGCGCAGACGGTAGTCCTTTGGTGAAAATGTCAGCATACTGGTAACGAGATGGTACATGAAGAACACAAACCTGACCACGAGCAACCATATCACGAACAAAGTGTATATCAATCTCAATATGTTTGGTCCGCTGATGCTGAATAGGATTAGCAGTCATATATAGCACTAACATTGTCACAATAGACAAGGGTGGCAGATAATAATGGTGTATGAAGCTCTCTGAGAAGATTACGAAGTTAGGCAGTTTTAGCAACAACATTAGCAACACCTCTGTACTCAGCTTCAACACTCGATCTAGAGAGAGTATGTTTTCGTTTGGCTAACCATGAGAGTAGATTATCTCCTAAGAAAACATAATAACCAGATGTAGACCGCCTGGTAGTAGGGAAACCAGCTCAATCAGCATCAGTATATGCAATAAGAGAACCTGTAATCGATGCATAAAGTTAGAGCCGAAAGTCCAATGTGCCACGAACATATCAGAGAACTCTCTTAAGAGCTGCCAAATGAGGCTCTCGAGGATCATGCATATGAAGGCAAAATTGTTGCACTGCATAAGAGATATCTAGATGAGTAAATGTAAGGTACTGCAAACCACCTGCAAGACTGCAATAGAGAGTAGGGTGAGAAATAGGATCCCTGTCAGAACCAAGTTTGGATTTCGTGTCAACCAACGTTCGAGTTGGATTACAACTAGCCATATGAGCCCTGTCTAAAAAGCTCTAAAGCATATTTCTTTTGATACAAAAACATGCCTGTAGAGTCACGCGCAATAGAAATCCCCAAGAAGTAATTAAGCGCCCCCAAATATGTCATATCAAACTCCTTATGAAGAGAGGAGATAATAGGTTAAAGTAAATATGTAGAAGATGTCGTCAGTACAATATCATCAACATAAATCAATAAATATACAACCTCAAAACCATGTTGATATATGAACAAGGACGAGTCACAACGAATCGACGAGAAACCAATCCTGTACGCATAACCTGCAAAATGTTAAAACCAAGCATGAGGTGCTTTTTTCAATCCGTATAAAGATCTTTGTAATCGACACACATGATGGGGAAACCAAGCATCTACGAAACCTGGTGGCTGATATATATACACAGTCTCAGAAAGGTCTCCGTTAAGAAATGCATTCTTAACATCAAGCTAATGAATACTCCAATTCCGAGACAAGGTAAGACTGAGAACTGTATGAATGGTAGCCGGTTTAACAACAGGACTAAAAGTATCATCACAATCAACACCAAACTACTGACTACGCCCATTAGCCACAAAACGAGCCTTATACCTGCTTCCTGAACCATCGGCATGATATTTATGCCAAAACAACCACATAGACCGAACTACATTAACGTTTGATGGTTTTGAAACAAACAAGTAGTTTTTAATTAAGAATTATATTCATCATACATTAGCAACTCTCCAATTAGGATTTGAACAGCAACAGAGGGAGACACTAAGAAGAGGAGAAATAGGAGGAAATATGAAAGTAATGACCCATGAAAAACAAGGGTTAGGCTTAACACTGCCCAACTTTGGGCAACGGTAACCAATAGGTAGTCCGGTAGAGGATAAGTTAACATGTGTGTATCATGTTTATATTTGCTGAAGTATGGGTTTATGGGAAAAATTAGTTGGGTCATAGATTGGAGTTGAATTGTGATGTGTTATGGTGGGGGTAGTGTCCCTGGATGGGCGAGGGTGGTGTGAACTAAGTATTGGACTAGGTGTTGGGCTAGGAGTTGGGTTATATTGGACCATATGGGTAATAGGTGCATGTGGAGTCATAGGATGTTAGGTTGTATTATGAATGACATGTTGATGTATTAGAGATGGAGTAGGTTGAGGAAAAGTGTAAGATGTAGGTTGTAATGGAGTGATAGAACCATACGAAAACTAGAGTTCATCAAAGGTTACATGGCGAGAAATGGTGATTTTGTTAGTGGAGAGGTCAAGGCATCGATACCCACGATGATAAACGGGGTATCCGAGGAAAATACAAGGGGTGGCACAAGGTGCAAGTTTATGAGGGGAATGAAGGCGTGGGTAATAAAGACAATTGAAGATACGCATTCTAGTAATACAGTTGCTTCTTAAATTGCCAGATGCAAGTAACTCCATTTTGAATGTGTCAGATGAGTATGGGTGGGGGGGGGGATATTGATAGGTAGGATCCATATGCAATGCCTCGACCCAAAAGGTGAGTGGCAGGTGAGCTTGGAAAAGAAGGGTGCGAATGACATTATTAATAGTACGAATCATTCGCTCTGAATTTCCATTTTGTTGTGACGTTTTTAGGCAATAAAATGGACTTGAATGCCATTTTGATCAAACAAGTTAAGGAGATTGGTGTTGTCAAACTTATCATCATGGTCACACTGAAAAGTTGCAATTTCACACTTAAACTGATTATTTACATAAGAACTAAAATGTAAGAATTTTTGAAAAACTTTGAATTTAGTACGCAAAGGATAAATCCACACATAATGAGAATAATGATCAAGAAATAACACATAGTATTTAAAACCACCAGAGCTAACAATAGGAGA
This sequence comes from Tanacetum coccineum, assembly GCA_026074375.1. Classification (NCBI taxonomy): domain Eukaryota; kingdom Viridiplantae; phylum Streptophyta; class Magnoliopsida; order Asterales; family Asteraceae; genus Tanacetum; species Tanacetum coccineum. Next base: position 40,577 of record BQNB010001406.1, on the reverse strand, counting down.
AGTCCAAATATCAGAGTGCACAATCTCAAAAGAACGTGTAACAATAGACTTTGAGCTAGCAAACGGAAGTCTCACATGTTTGCCAAGCTGGCACGCATGACAAAGATGTGAGGATTTCTCTTTATTACAAGAAATAAACTAACGAGACATAAAAGAACGTAGTACGTCTTCACTGGGATGCCCGAGGTGTTGGTGCCACATACTGGGACTCATAGAAAGCAAAGCATGAGGAGTGGGAGAAGACGATGTAACTGGGTAAAGATCTCCCGAACTATCACACCTAAGGAGGATATGACGGGTTAAGAAATCCTTTACTGAGAAACCAAATGCATCGAATTCAACAGTATAATTATTATCTTTAGTGGATTGACAAACATAAATAAGATTTTTGATGATATTATGGGTGACCAGAATATTATGTAAGTATAAAGGACGATGAAAAGTAGTAAATGCATATGGCCGGTTGTTTGGTAATAGGAATAGATTCACCATCACCACACAAACAGATGTATAAACATGTATTATAAACACTATATAATTACTTGTATATTGAAATAAGATGAATATCCCACCTGATATCCATATGACATGACGGATCTCGATTAGCATAGTAACTAAAGGCACTGGGAAGAAATACAACCCTAAAACACCGCCCTAAACGTAAGTGGCTGAAATGGATGCTTAACAGATTGTTATTTTACAACTATCGTACCTTCTTTTATCCAGTTTAGAATAGAAGAAGAGCGAATGATAATTGTTGTGACAGGCGAAAATTAGAAGAAAAATAAGAAGAAGAAAGGATAATTTTGAGAGAAAAATTAAGAGATTAACATTTTGCTCTAATACCATTTGAATAAACTTATTTCCTACCACATTATTGAAAACAAGCTATCCATAAATAGGTATACAAAGAGATCATTCTAGAATAATAACCATGGGATTAGGCCTAAATACATGACATCCATAATAATGGACCTAATTCAAATTAATAACTAATAGTTATACAAATATAAATGTCTTGCCTTTGAATGTTGAATTGACTTTGAATGTTGAATGTCGACTTGACTTAAATGTTGAATGTTGACTTGACTTTGAATGTTGGATGTTGACTAATAGTCAACATGTTGGAAGGCTATTATGAAAAGTCATAAGCTTATATAAACTACAGTCTAACACAAATAAAATGTTTCTCATTATAGTTTTTACAAAACTAAAAATTTGCATTTTTTAACTTTAACAAGAGAAACTACTAAACACATTTTCTTTCTTTCTTTTCTTTGTTTTCCTTGTAACTCTCCTTATTTTCTTGAGAATTATAAACAACGAGGTTTTTCACCCGCGCTCCGCAGCGAAGAGCGGGATTTTACGTTAAAGATTAACTTTGCAACGGAACGATAACCGAATGACTATTTTCGTATAGTAAGTTAGTCATTAAGGACTAACTTTGCAAATGACCGATAACCGCAAGTACTATTTCTGTAAATTGTTTCTGAGATTTTTTACGAAAATAGTCATTCGGTTAGCATTCCATTGCAAAGTGAATCATTAAAGACTAACTTTGCAACGAACCGATAACCTTAAAGACTATTTTCGTATAGTACGGTTTTATAATTTAAAAAAATATATATATTAAACTTAATTTTTTTTTATAAAATCGTACTTATATCAAAGCATTGCAACATTTGGTTCGTTTTGTTCACAATTCGAAGATCTTTTCAGCGCGTATTTTTTTACAAATGAATCGATAGATATACGTCCTATATTTGATAAATAAAGTTTGTTATATATAAAAATTGTAAATTAGTAAAAGTCGAGATTGTTTTAGTAACTTCTTACATAGTTTGAGAGTGTGTTTTGTAAGTTTTTTTCTAATATTAATATAGCGTTGACAAATCAGTAAATTGTTTTTTTAATATTAAAAGGTTTATGTTTTGCGAGTACTGGTCTTTAAAATACTTATTATTTGGCAGTTTTTTGTCTGTTTTTGGTTATTTAAGCTCGTTTTTAGAGGTAAAAGATATGTGTAATTAAGCACTTATCAAACATCTATTCATAAAATGCTTGCCAATTAATATATTACACATTGAGTGACAAATCCACTGTCGTTTTGACAATGGGCCACAGTGTTACAGTAACGGGCTTCCATTTTGGGCTAGCCCGATTTTGGTTTTTTTTTTTAAATTTGTATGCACAAAGTAGGAGGAAAAAAAATATTACAAAAGTTCCGATTTATTCAGATAAAAAAAATACCCGCGGAAACATCTTCGATACCTAATAACTTTAAAATAATCGATATGGTCACAAACGTACAACCCATTATATTATATAAAAAACCCATATAGCAAAAAAAAACACCACTTTAAACATGAGGCCCAACACATAAGCATATAAAAAAAATTATTACTAATATACATATTTGTCGACAAACTAGCCTAAAATTAAAATCAGGCCCAAAGTAAAAAAAAAACTAGTCCAAAATTAGCCTGAAATCTGGCCCAAAGTAAAAAAAAAACAAAACGGTCCCTCAACTTTTAACTATTTACGATTTTCTTACACAAAAAATCCCGTAAAAAAATTAACAAAAAAACACATCAAGTTTTTATTGTTCACAAATTTTTTACATTCATCGGCCCAAAAAAAAGATATCGAATCGTCCCAAAAAAAGAAAATATTCGGGAAAAAATTAACCCGTCCCAACGCAAAAAAAAAATTCCCGAATCGTACAAAAAGAGGAAATATCCGGGAAAATATTAGCAAAAAAAAACCCAAAAATAGCCTAAAATCTGGCCCAAAGTAAAAAAATATACAAAACGGACCCTCACCTTTTAACTATTTACGATTTTCTTACGCAAAAATTCCCGTAAAAAAATTTACAAAACCGTCCCAAAAAAAGAAAATATTCGGGAAAAAATTAGCCCGTCCCAACGAAATTATTTTTTCCCCGAATCATACAAAAAAATAAAATATTAAAAATTAGCCCCGCCATAACGTATCGCCCAAAAAAAAACCCCGAAACGTAAAAAAAAATTATTCGGGAAAAAATTAGCCCCGCCGCAACGCGCGAGTTCTTTTGCTTGTTTAAGACATTTGTCTTAAATTCCTAACTGCACCAGTTTTTTATATTAAATGAAGCTTCCCATATCAAAACGAAACTAATTTCCTACTACATTTTTGTTTCATAGTTTCCTCATACCCACACAAATTATCTAAGGAAAAGTGAATACGGGGTTGTCATAAGGTTACATGCAAAAGCTTCATAAATTTTGTCATTTTAACAAGAAAAAAGCGATATCTAACTCATTTGTATCATGTCCTTCACAATATTAGTGTTTTCTTATTATTGCATCACAACATCATATCACTAAAGTTTGCTTCATTTTGATGCATGTTTTTTCTAAATCATATTGTTGGGTGTTTCAATTAAGTAACAAATTAGTTCTAGATTCGACAATGATTTGATTTAATTCACCATTAAAAAGCATTTCACTACCAATATATTAGTTCCACTACTCAAATTTTGAAAAAATAATAATCAAAATGACGTATATTTGTGATTGGAATGGTTTTGCATGTAAGCCTAAATGCATAACGACCCCATATTCATTTTGTGTATAAATACTAGTTTTCCTTATCTCCTTGGTACTTTTACACCCGACCTAAATTTACAATTTGCATTGCCTGATACATTTGAGTCATTTGAGACATTTGATGAATGAGGATGTTTTTTTCTTAATCCAGTGGATGGTTTCTTGATTTATTTAGCAGGTGATTTACATATTTGAGAAGGAAATGAAAAAAAATATATACAAAAGTGTTGATGTTTCAGATAAAAAAAATGAACCGAGAAACATCTTCGATACCTAATAACTTTAAAATAATCGATATGGGCACGAAACGTACAAACCCGTTTATATTAAAAAAAAAAACCAATATAACCAAAAAAAACAAACACTTAAACATAGCACTAGCCTAAGAATTCGCATAAAATGTGGCCCAAATTTTGGCCCAAAGAAAAAAAAAAAAAAACTAGCCCAAAATTAGCCTGAAATCTGGCCCAAAAGAAACAAAAAAATTACCAAAACGGATCCCCACAACTTTTAACTATTTCCGATTTTCTTACACAAAAATCCCGTAAAAAAAATTAATCAACAGAAACACGTCAAGTTTTAATTGTTCCCCACTAGACTTTTTTACATTCATCTCGGCCCAAATAAAAAGATATCGAACTTTCCCAAAAAAAGAAAATATTCGTGAAAAAAATAACCCTTCCGAACGCAATAAAAAATTTTCCCAATATCGATCAAAAAAATGAAATATCCTGGAAAAAATTAGCAAAAAAAATTCAAAACGTACCCTCACCTTTTTAACTATTACAATTTTCCCTTACACAAAAAATCCCCTACAAAAAATTAACAAAAAAACCGACGTCAAGTTTTATTATTGTTCACAAAATAAAACTTTTTACAAACATTCGGCCTCTAATAAAAAATATCGAACCGTCCCAAAAAAAAAGAAAATATTTCGGAAAAATTAACCCGTTCTCCAAACGCAAAATTTTTTTCCCTCCCAATCGAAACAAAAAAAAAATGAAATATCCGGAAAAAAATTAGCCCAAAAAAAAAACAACACCAAAAATAGCCTAAAATCAATCTGGCCAAAGTAAAAAACAAAACGGACCCTCACCTTTTAACTATTACGATTTTCTTACACAAAAATTAACGTAAAAAAATTTACAAAACCGTTCCAGAAAAAAGAAAATATTCAGGAAAAAATTAACCCGTCCCAACGCAAATTTTTTTTCCCCGAATCATAAAAAAAAAAGAAAATATTAAAAATTAACCCCGCCATAACGCATCGCCAAAAAAAAACTCCTGAAACGCAAAAGAAATTATTTGGGAAAATTTCTAAAATTATCTGTAAGTCTAAAATTTAGAATTTATCTGTCTTTGCTTAAAACATGTTACGAGTAAAAAGTAAAAACCAATTTAAATAATATCCTATATGTAAACTTTTCAGGGTTCTTATGCTTCGCAGCGTAGCGCAGATAAAAATCTTTGATGTATACTAATCTATAACACTGTGTTTTTAAGTTTTGTTATTAAAGAAAAGTAAAGGAATGTGAAGTAAATATTTTCCTCCCAAAATTGGGAGGAAACACTTTACTTTAAAATTCAACATAATTACACTAACTTTTATTTTATTTTCTTCTTAAGTGCTACATGAGAACACAACTTATTTTGTTTTCTTTTCCTTTTCTTTCTTTACTCTAACTCAAGAACATCGCGTAATTAATATGAAACTTATCTTCGACTAAACATAATAATCAAAAGAATGTGAACAAATAAATAAAGCTAAAGCTACTAAGAGGAGATTTTCTAGTCTCTTATTAAGCGCATGTTTTAAAACATTTTGTGATGCGACTCGTTTCGATAGGATATATGATGTTACAATATAAAGCATTTTGTATGTCTTAGAGTGTATCTTGAAAATTGTTGACATGAAACAAAAAGTGAAAGATAGATTAGGAGGGGGCTAACGCGAGCAATTTCAGTGGCTTTCAACCTTTTTTGATAAACGAGAATGAATTTATCCGATGTGTCAAGTTCAAGCGGAAGAGATTTATCCAATTTGTTTTGAATGATAGCTAAGCTTTCATCGCGAAGAAAAGCGGAAGAGATTTGCTCTAACTTATGTTTGTTACTAATAAGTTCTTTGAGAAATTTTCTATAGTTTGACATTCCTGCTAGGACATCGACAAGAGGCACATTGATTCGAACGACATTAACACATAATGATCAAGGAAATTTTCTTATTGACTTCCATTTACTCTTTTCGAAGCGTTTGAGGATATGATATTCTTGTTTATATGTGCTTAATAGTTAGGTGCTTCTTTTGGTTGTTTGTGGTGTTTTGAGTTGAGGTGTCGATGCTTCCCTTCATCATATCCAATTGAAAAGTCAATAGGATGTTGGGTAATCATTTTGAGTTTTTAAAAATTGTTAGGTGTGGGTGGTCATAGATTTATCACTATCGTTGTAAGGCATTCACATGCTCGTTTCGTTTTGAGTGCTGTATTGTTTAGGTGGTTACCACGAGGGTTTGGTTAGTAATAACTTGGTAGGATCCCAGAAGGTCGAGCAGATTGCCTGTCAGCACTCTGTCCATTTTCTTCAAAATTAAAGGATTAAGGCTTGATGGTTGTTTGTTGTTGCTTCTAGTTTGGTTTTGAGATCCAGGAAATGGTTCTTTAACACAAGCGTTTGTGGATTGTTGAATTTTTATGAAATCGCTTAATTGTCTTATGAAGGTCGGGTTTATCATCGGTATTAGTCGGTATTTGTCCTCGTTATACCCGAGCTTCCACTTGAACCCAATTATCATAAGATTGAGTCACAAATCAACGATAATTCATTGTAAAAGAGTACGTGCGAAAGATTTCATAAACTTTGCTTCTTCTTCGTAACATGACATGGGTGTGTCATCCCAAAAATCGTTACAATCTCTGCGTGATATCTGATTACCTCTCTGCAGTGATTGCATTCGTTGCGCGATTTCATTTCTTTGCACAGAGCACTACCATTTTTCATAGTCATGGCATCCATATCTTCCATTAATTTTATCAGTATCGAATTACTGTTGGCATCAAAATCGTCGAAGCTATAGTTTTCAACAAATCTTTGGGTTATGTTTATTACCCAATCGCGTTTGGAGTAAGAACTTTGTTGTATGAGAATAGATAAGGCTTGATTTGGGGTTTTAAATAGAGAAAGATTCCTCCAACTACTGCGACATTGAGAGCTTCTTATTTTATTTCTTTTAGGCCGTGAAAAAGATTTTTTAATAAATTGCCTTTGGTTAAACCAGGTCCATGGACAATTTCTTAATAATTCTTTCATACGAAGCCATGCATCGGTTAGAGTTTTAGGTTCGTGTTGGGAAAATCCTCGAATTTCTCTGACAAGTCGGTCGAATAGAGCTGGGGGAAAGAATCGGCTTATAAAAGCGGTTCAAAGTTTGTCCCAGGATCAAATAGTTTTCCCCTTCGTTAATTCATCTACAAACCAAGTTTTTTGCTTAACCCGTGAGTGATAGGGGAAACATCATAAGTTGGACGGCTTAGTTTTCGGTTACTATGTATTTGAACATGTCACATATACCGAGAAATTCGTGTTAGAAATCGAGAAAAGACTCGGCCACTACCAATATATCATAGAATAGCTCGTAGCGTAATATTTAGAAACTTACCAAGCTAACCGGGTCAACATAAGTCACCCTTATGTGTGATCGGCCTAGGCTTGGTATAAATATCCCTCTCCACACCTTGGAGAGGGTTGGTTGTTCATTTAGTTCTTTCATAATACAATTTTCTTTCATTTATCTCTCTAAGTGCTACAACACTCCTTTCTCTCTTTAAAACTTTCCTTTGCTTTATTTGTTAATATTTGAACTTCTAAATTGGTATCCATTCGCCATGAGGTGATATCTTGAGCTTGTGTGTGTTTATATATTGTTTAGATCGTGTTTTTTGAGTTGTCTTTTGGTTTCGTGTATTCAAAATCATAGCATGAATTTTTGTGTTTAAAAGTGTTAAAGTCTATGTTTTTAAGCAAGATCTAGGCCTAAGATAACTAGTTGTGCAAGAAAAATCAAGGTAAAATGTCAAAAGGGTGAGTTTTTGTGAAAAAGTAAGTTTTATTTGAAGCCAGCGAAACATGTTTGAAGCTAGCGATTTATGTAGGTAAGCAAAATATGTTTCAAGCGATTTATGACAGGTTGACTTCAAGCGATTTATGACATTTCTAGGAACCGAAACTCTGCTTAATTTTTATCAGGTTAAGCGAAATATGTTTCAGGCGAAATACGTTAGCAAGGGATTTATGTTAGCAAGCGATTTATGTTAGCAAGCGATTTATGATAGGTTGTTAATTCAAGCGAAATACTTACTTTGCAAAACGAAACGTCTGTCCAATTTTCATAAACCTGCGAAACATACATTGCCATATTTCAAAGAAGCAAATATTACACTGTCGATTCCCAAGTGAAAGAATAAAAAATATAATACATTACATCAATCACAAAAAAGATGTTTATTTTTTTTTCTACGGTTTGTCTTACTTTGTAAAATCCCGTGAAATACTTAGATTTATCGATTTTAGTAAAGATTTGTAAAATCCTATGGAATATTAGTCTTAATCACCAATAACAACAACTCTTTACACAATCCTCCGTTGTCACTGTTCGATCACTCATTAATCATTTCACTTTTCAATTAGAACAACATGACTACTTTAGCAAAACACGTCATTGTTGCTGGAGCTGAGAACCATCCTCCAATGCTTGAAAAATCAATGTATGATTCATGGGCAAGTGGTATACGTCTATTCATCAAAGGGAAGAAATATGGTAGGATGATGCTTGATTCGATCGATAATGGTCCATTGATTTATCCAACTGTTGAAGAAAATGGGCAGACTAGACCTAAGAAATACTCCGAACTCACTGAAGCACAACAACTTCAAGATGACTGTGATGTTTAAGCAACAAATATCATTCTTCATGGTCTTCCACCCGATATGTATGCACTTGTTATACATCAAGAGGCGGCTAAGGATATTTAGGATAGAGTCAAGATGCTAATGAAAGGCACTGAATTATCATACCAAGAACGTGAATGCAGATTGTATAACTTGTTTGATAAGTTTGCTTATGTTCAGGGTGAAACACTGTATGAGTACTACTGGATATTCTCTCAGCTGATCAATGACATGTATACTATTAGGATGACAATGCAACAAGTTTAAGTCAATACCAAGTTTTTGAATGCTCTTCCATCGGAATGGAGCAAGTTTGTCACTGATGTGAAGTTAGCTAAGAGTTTGTATACCACCAACTATGATCACTTGTATTCATACCTTAGTCAACATGAACGACATGCTAATGAAGTTTGTATCAGTCGTGAAAGATATATGGATCCTCTTGCATTTGTAGCCAACTCTCCAACTTTATACAATCCATCTCAGTCACCACAACATTCAGGCTCTTTAATGTATCCACCTCCTCAACAATTCACACCAGTTTATGCAGCACCCATTCATCATCAACACCATCACACTCGAGTCAATCCACAACAACATCCAGTTTCCCCTCTACCATTCATATCTTCTTTAGTGACACAACAATCTCAATCTGAATTTCCCTAATTAGACTCTAGTCTCATTGTTCCTATGTTTCAGCAAGGAGAAGATCCGATTGAATACATTAACAAAGCAATGGCATTTCTGTCTGCTGTAGCATCAAGGTTTCCACCATCAAACAATCAACTCAGAACATCGTCTAATCCTAGAAATCAAGCAACCATTCAAGATGGTAGAGTCACAGTTCAACAAGTTCAAGGAAGACAAAGTCAGAGTTATGCTGGTACTGGAAATAGAGGAATTGCTACTACTTCAAAGGGAAATTATGTAGCTGGTCAACCAAGAGTTTTGAAGTATTATAACTGTCAATAAGAAAGGCATATGAAGAGACAGTGTACTCAGCCAAAAAGGCCAAGGAATGCTGCATGGTTTAAGGAGAAATTAATGTTAGCTGAAGCTAAGGAAGCAGGTCAGATATTAGATGAAGAGCAACTTGAATTCTTAGCAGACCCTGGAATATTAGAAGCTCCAGTTGCTCGGCAGACAATCCCTCAGAATTCAGCTTTCTAGACTGAAGACTTAGATGCCTATAACTCGGATTATGATGGCTTATCCTCGGCTAAAGCGGTTCTGATGGAAAATCTTTCAAGCTGTGATCTTGAAGTTCTCTCTGAGGTACCATATTCTGATTCTTATCCGAATGATATGATTAATCAGGAAGTGCAAGAGATGCAGTATTCTGAACAAACACATATTGATGATTTTCAAGATAATAAGATACATAGTGATAGACATATCATTCCGTATTCTTAATATCTGCAGGAATAACAAGATGCGGTTATTCATGATACTAATCCTTCTGCACCTAATGATTTATTGGTGCTATCTTTGGTTGAACAAATGACTGATCATGTAGCTCATTTAGATAAGGAAAATCAAACAAATAAAATGGTAAATGAATCATTAACCGCTGAGCTTGAGAGATACAAAGAACGAGTTGCCATTTTCGAACAAAGAATTAATGTAGATTTGAATAAACAGGAAAAATTCTCAAATAGATGATTTAATTCAGGATAGAAATGCAAAGCTTGTGGCTTTTCAGCAGGAGATCGATACACTTAAAGAAACTCTTTCTAATAATGTCAAAGAAGAGGAGTCTTTATCAAAAACATTAACTGTTTTCAAAACATAATCTAAAGAAAAAGAGTCTAAATACCACAAGCAAATTGTTTTGGAAAAACAAAATAAAGAACTGGAGAATATTATTTGTATGATGTATCGATCTACGCGAGCAATGCATATGCTAACGAAACCACACGTTTTTTACAATGACACTCACAAACAAACTCTTGGTTATCAAAATCCGTTTCATCTTAAAAAAGCTCAGCGGATCCAACCAACTTATTTGATGGTAGTGATCATTGCTAATGAACACATAATGTGTTGATGATGAAGAGACATTGATTTTGGAAGAAGAGAGTCGATCAAAGATGCTTGATAAACAAAATGATCCAATTTCAATAGAAAAGAAGATTAAGATTTCTCCAATTGACTATTCAAAATTGAATAAGATTAAAGAAGATTTTGGTAAATGTTTTGTCACTCAAAAAGAATTTTCTGCAAAACAATCCTTTGGGTTAAAACATTCGTCCGTTTTGAACACCCTTAAGTTACATACTCCTGTTAGAAGTGGAAGCTCCTAGTGAACTTCCTAGGTAAGTTGGTAATTGGAAAAGTCTTAAAAAGCTAATATATCAACTAGCAATTTTTTTTTTTAATTTTTCTTTTTTTTTTTTTTTTTTTTTTTTTTTTTTTTCTGACAAAGTGGTAAAAAGAGATTAACATCTGATGCTATTACTACAGGGTCTTGGGGTTTTGAACATACAAAAGAATGTTTTGTAACTCAAATAATTCCGTTTTTAAAAGTTTTAAAAGACACATTTAATGCGTTTGATAAAACTCTTCTAGATGAAATTACTGAAGTTCAAATTGTTTTTTAACCAATGGAGGCTTGCTGTTGATCAGTGTTCTATACACAAGAATGTTTTTGAAATTCAAATCAAACAACTTAGGATTGATAATGATCAACTCTTACCAAATCATGTCTCAAGAAATTATGCATATTGTTGCGAATTATATGGATAGTTTTGATGTGAAAAAGTCATGTGCGAATGATTGCAGTAAGTGTCAGGAACTTGAAACTGAGCTTCTCAAAAAGAAAGATTTCATTGAAAAAGAGGCTTATGATAAACTTGTCAAAAGTTATTCAATTTTAGAAAAGCATTGCATTTAGTTGGAACTAACAACTCAACTTAATCAAGAGATTAAATCTTAGTCACAAGAGAAGGACACAGTCATAAGAAAGTTGAAGGATAGGATTAAATCTTTAAATGGAAAAGATAGTTTAGAAAATGTAAAGAAAGACATTGATGAGATTGAAACAATCAACATTGAGCTGGAGCATAGTGTGGCAAAATTACTTTCAGAAAATGAAAATTTGAGTAAAGAACAAGAGCATTTGAAATTAATTTACAAAGACCAATTTGACTCAATTAGAAAGACACGTGTTCAATCAAAAGAACATTGTGACTCTTTAATTGCTCAAATTAATACAAAGTCTCTTGAAAATTCAAATTTAAATGCTCAAATTCAAGAAAAGGTTTTTGCTAATGCAGCATTGAAAAATGAATTAAGGAAACTTAAAGGGAAAAATGTTGTCAATATTGCGGTTTCAAAACCTAATGCCACTATTGTTCTAGGAATGTTCAAGCTTGACATAGAACCTATTTCTCCTAGGCTTAAGAACAATAGGGATGCTCATGAGGTTTACATTGAGAAGACTATATAATATACTGACACTTTTCGTGGATTTATAGAACGCGCTAGTACACAGAATCCTAGTGAACCTCTATTAGAATCTGCTTGCATGTTTACAAAACATGTTCAAGAATTGTTAGTCTATGTTTCTCAGACATGCCCTAATTCATCAAAACCTAGTGAGTAGTTAGTTGCTGTCACACCAAGAAATAAGGACAAAAGAGTTAGATTTGCTAAACCTGTCACATCTTCAAACAATATTCCCAAGTAGACAGATTCTCTTAAAACCAAAGATTCTAACAAGCCTTTGTTGAATTCTACCGGAGTAAAACCTACTACTAGTGCTAGCGGATCAAAGCCTTCAGGCAATACAAAGAATAATAGGATCACGCGACCACCAAGTAGCAATCAGAAGAATAAAGTAGAAGACCACTCTAGGAAAGTTAAATCTAGTTTGAATAAGATGAATTCTGTTTCTAAACCTGTCAGTAATGCACTTGTTAAGCATTCTATGAGAAATGCTAAGTTTGAATCTATTTGTGCTATCTGTAACAAATGTTTGTTTGATGCTAATCATGATATGTGTATTATTGATTATGTGAATGATGTGAATGTGCGTTCAAAATCTAAATCTAAAAGAAATAAAATGAGAAAAGTATGGAAACCTACGGGCAAGGTGTTTAATGAAACTGGATATAGTTAGAAACCTACAGGTAGGACCTTTACTATAGTTGGAAATAGGTGCCCTTTAACTAGGATTACCTCGAATAAAATAGTGCCTCCTAAGGTAACCACTATTGCACCAGTAGTAACACCAACCTCAGGAATCTTAGTTTACAGTAGGAGACCAAAAGCAACAAGATCTGTAGGTTCCAGTAGCAAAGTTAAGATTGTAGAATCTAAAACTTCTAACTCTAAGGAACCCAAACAATCTTGAGATCCACTGTTTTTGATGTTCCATCTTCTTCTCTTAACGATTGCAGGTTGGCCAAATTGTTCCTAAGTATTTGGACTTTGGCTGCTCAAAGCATATGACCGAAAATCGCTCTCAACTCATCAACTTCGTTAGTAAATTTTTAAGTACCGTCAGATTTGGGAATGATCATATTGCTAAGATAATAGGTTATGGAGACTATCAAATGGGAAACGTTACAATATCTTGGGTTTATTATGTGGAAGGGTTAGGTCACAACTTATTCTCCATGGGTTAATTTTGTGATTCCGATCTCTAAATAGCATTTCGCAAACAAACCTGTTTCATTTGTGACTTAGACGGTGTTGATCTACTTAAGGGATCTCAGGGTTCAAACTTATACACTTTATCTATGGACAATTTGTTGCTCTCATCTCCTATATGTCTCTTGTCTAAGGCCTCAAAGTCCAAGTCATGGTTGTGGAATCAAAGATTATCTCATTTAAACTTCGATTATATCAATTCTCTTGCCAAACATGGACTAGTCCGAGGTCTTCCAAAACTAAAGTATTAGAACGATCATTTGTGCTCTGCCTGTGCTTTTGGTAAAAGCAAGAAACACTCCCACAAACCTAAAGCTGAAGACTTCATTTAAAAAAAACTCTATCTGCTGCATATGGATCTTTGCGGGCCAATGTGGGTTCTAAGTATCAATGGGAGAAAACATATACTGGTTATCGTTGATGATTTTTCTTAGTTTACATGGGTGAAATTTCTACGTTCAAAGGATGAAGTTCCAGAGTTCGTAATTAAATTCCTAAAAATGATTCAAGTTCGTCTGAATGCAACCGTCTGTAACATCAGGACTGATAATGGCACCGAATTTATCAATCAGACCCTAAGGGATTACTATGAAGAAGTCAGAATCTCACATCAAACATCAGTTGCTCGCACTCTACAACAAAATGACGTTGTCAAAAGACGGAACCGTACTTTAGTGGAAGCTGCTCGAACCATGTTGGTCTTTTCAAAGGCTCCGTTTTTTCTTTGGGCGGAGGCAGTCGCTACAGCTTGCTATACACAAAACCGATCATTAATTTGCAAACATCACAACAAAAAACCATATTAATTTCTCCATGATCGAAAACCTAACTTATCCTATCTTTACGTCTTTGGTGCTCTCTGCTATCCCACTAATGACGGTGAAGATCTTGGTAAGTTGAAACCAATGGCTGATATTGGAATTTTTGTTGGTTATGATCCCGCGAAGAAAGCATTCTAAATCTATAACAAAAGGATCTGGATGAATATTGAGACTATACATGTTGATTTTGATGAGTTGACAGCAATGGCTTCTGAACAATTCAATTTCAAACACGGGGGCTAAACTTTTGGACTCCTGGAAAATCAGTATAGGACTCGTGCCAAATATTCTTCATTAAAACTCCGTATGTTCCACCAACAAAGAACGATTGAGAAATATTGTTTCAACCAATGTTTGATGAGTACCTTAGTCCTCCACCATGTGTTGATCCTCAAGTTTCAGCACTCATTGCACCAGAACCTGCTATTTCAACTGGTACACCTTCCTCAACGACAATTGATCAAGATGCACCATCAACAAGTACTTCACAAACACCTCCAGAAACACCATCCCCAGTTATTCCTCTTGGTGTTGAAGAAGTTGTCTATGATATTGAAGTTGCACACATGGATAATAATCCCGTTGTTGAATTTCCAATTCCAGAACCTAGTTTTGAAGAATCCTCTACTCATGTTGTTATTCCAAATCATGTGCATTCCATCAATCAACCACCCAAACACATCAACAAATGGACCAAAGATAACCTGATTGACAATGTTATTGGCGATCCTCTAGACCGGTTTCTACTCGACAACAACTACAAGACAAAGCTCTATTCTGTTATTTTGATGCTTTCTTTTCTTCCGTTCAACCCAAGAGTTATAAAGACGCATTGACAGAATCCTGTTGGATTGAAGCTATGCAAGAAGAACTCAACAAGTTTGAACGTCTTGAAGTTTAGGAACTCATACCTTGTCCAGATTGTGTAATGGTTATTACCTTGAAGTGGATCTACAAGGTGTAAAGTAGGACGCGCAGGGAGGTGATAATAAAAATAAGGCTCGTTTGGTAGCAAGAGGTTATCATCAGGAAGAAGGCATAGACTTTGAGGAATCTTTTGCTCCATTTGCACGACTCGAGGCCATCTATATCTTTATTGCATTTGTTGCTCATATGAACATGGTTGTATACCAAATGGATGTGAAGGCCGCGTTTTTAAATGGCATTCTGCGTGAGGAGGTCTATGTTAGTCAACCGGACGGGTTTGTAGATCCAGAGAATCCTAATCATGTGTATAAGC
The DNA here is from genome assembly GCA_026074375.1 of Tanacetum coccineum. Lineage (NCBI taxonomy): Eukaryota > Viridiplantae > Streptophyta > Magnoliopsida > Asterales > Asteraceae > Tanacetum > Tanacetum coccineum. The sequence goes on along the minus strand of BQNB010001406.1, from coordinate 25,329 downwards.
TAAATAAGGCTTTTTATGGGTTGAAACAAGCTCCACGTGTTTGGTATGATTTGCTCTCATCATTTCTACTCTCCAAGAAGTTCACCAAAGGCACCGTCAATCCAACATTGTTCGTCAGACGTGAAGTCAAGGACATATTATTGGTACAAATTTATGTTGATGATATTATCTTTACTTCCACTAAACCTGATCTTTGTGAAACGTTTTCAAAAATAATGTGTTTAAAAACCCATATGTCAATGATGGGCAAACTATCAATTTTCTTAGGACTACACATTTCTCAGAGTTCGAGAGGCATCTTTTTATATCAATCCAAATATGCTCTAGAATCGCTTAAAAAGTATGGTATGGAAACCTATGAACCAGCGGATACTCCAATGGTGGAGAAATCCAAACTGGATGAAGATCCACAAAGGAAAGCCGTTGATCCTATACGTTATCGTGGAATGATTGGCACCCTTATGTATCTTACAGCCAGTAGACCAGACCTTGTATTTGATGTGTGCATGTGTGCTCGGTATCAGGCAAAGCCTTTTGAAAAGCACTTACATGCGGTTAAGCGAATCTTTCGATACCTACGAGGAACCATTAATATGGGTCTGTGGTATCCGAAGGATTTTTGCATTGCTCTAACAGCTTTTGCAGATGCTGACCATGCGGGTTGCCAAGATACCAGAAAAAGTACGTTTGGAAGTATGCAGCTGTTAGGTGATAGATTGGTGAGCTGGTCGTCAAAGAAACAGAAGAACACCGTTATGTCCAGTACAAAAGTTGAATACATTGCCTTGTCAGGATGTTGTGCTCAAATACTTTGGATGCGATCACAATTGACTGATTATGGCCTTGTGTTCAACAAGATACCACTATACTGTGATATCAAAAGTGCCATTGCTTTATGTTGCAACAACGTCCAACACTCCCGATCAAAGCATATATACATCAAGCATCACTTTATCAAAGAGCAAGTGGAGAACGGGGTGGTTGAGCTATATTTTGTTAGAACAGAGTATCAACTGGCAGGCATCTTCACCAAGCCTTTAGCAGTGTCCTTAAAAATCTTCTATGACCAACATAAGCGATTTTGTTCTTGACAGCCATCGATGGAGTGTCCACGTTACAAGTGGGGCATGCGTAGTAGCCTTGCCCACTCCACCCAGACAAACTACTTCGAGCTGGGAAATCATTGATGGTCCATAAGAGCGCCGCTTTCATTTGGAAATGAGTACCCGTAGCAGCGTCTTTCGTCCAAACTCCTTTCCATAATTCTTGGAGTTCTTTAATCAAAGGCTGCAAGTAAACATCAATGTCCTTTGCAGGTGATTTAGGGCCGGGAATTAACATCGTCAACATTAAGGAAGTTTCTTTCATACACATCCACGGTGGTGTGTTGTATGTTGTCAATATGACCGGCCACATGCTGTAAGTTTGACTCATCATGCCAAAAGGATTAAAACCATCAGCAGCCAACCCTAATCGAACGTTTCTAGCGTCACCAGAGAACTCAGGTTTCATCATGTCAAAATATTTCCATGCTCTACCGTCACACGGGTGATTCATCTTACCTTTTTCCTTAGACTGTCCAGTAGCATGCCAAGTCATCCACTTTGCTATGTGTTTTGTGTTGAACATACGTTGTAGTCTAGGTGTTAACGGAAAGTAACGCACGATCTTTTTTGCAACTAACTTCCCGGCCTTTGTCTTCTTTTTGTATCTACTCTCTTTGCAGACTGGACAATTAGGCATCTTTAGGTTTTCCTCTGATCCCCAAAATAAAAAACAATCATTTATACAAGCATGGATCGATTCGTATCCCAACCCGATCTTTTTGTATGTCTTCTTGATTTCATAGTACGACGATGGGAAATTGTATCCTTTGCTAGGGGGACATGCCTTTTGGAGAAGAGCTAGAATCTTGTTAAACCCGGCATCAGTTATTTTATGTAAAGCCTTGATGTGCGAAATCTCTGTTGTAAATTCCAATGTACTCATATCACAACCCGGGTACAACTTTTGGGTGGACCTAGAAAGTAACTCTTCAAACTCGTTATTAGGACCCGTTGTTTGGGATGGTTGAGGACCAGTTGTTTGAGTTGGTGGAGTTGGGACATTATTTGCAGAAATATCTTCGAAAAACGTATCCATGTCAACGTGTTCAGGTGAATGCGGTACTGGTGGAGGTAGCGGAAGAATCGGTTCACCGTGATATTTCCAAGTGGTATAATGTTGGTCAAACCCGTAACGAGATATGTGTACCTCAAGAATTTCGAGGGTAACACGATTATCATCACGGTTACAACATCGACTACATGGGCAATGGATCTTTTGTGTGATGGGGTGCAACAATGGCTTACAATGCTTGATGAATGCAAAAAGACCATCTAAAAATTCTTCGGAATTACGATTGGATATAGTGGTCCAACTCTTATCAATTGTCATAACTGCGTTGCAAATAAACATATTCAAATAAATGATTTTTATTTTTTTATACCAAAAGGTCATTAACAAATATGAACTGTTCTGTTTACCTAAGTGCAACTATGGAAGGCAATCCTAACCCACTCTTTGAATGTTTCGTCTCATATATGAATGCGTATAACCGATTTACTATTTGAGAAAATTTCGGCAGCATTTCCCCTCAACTCCCCAAATATGTGTTTAAAGACATATTCGTAGGAGTAAAGGAGAAACACTGTCGAAATCATCTCAAATAGTAAACCAATTATACGCATTCATATCCTAAATGAGACAAAACATTCAAAAAGCAGTCCCAAACAGGGGACTTTCCGAAATTAATTTCTAATAAATTAATTTCGGACGGGTTTTCTATAGGTTGATTAACTTCGGACGGGGATTTTCCGAAATTAATCACTAAAATCCTAAAAAATTCCTAAACACATATCAATCACTTTTCAACATATAATCATATAAGGGGGTGTTTGTTTCGGCTTATACGTGGGCTTATGAGCTTATATGATTTCGGATTATATATCATAAGCACCAATTTTCCGAAATCAAAAAAGCCAGAAAATTGGGGCTTATGAAAATATAAGCCGAAATCAAATATGATCATAAGCTCACATTTAAGCCGAAACAAACACCCCTTAAGTATATAAGCCGAAACAAACATCATATTTAAGCCGAAACAACACCGGTTCGTTCACATTTAAGCCGAAACAAACATCATATAAGCCGAAACAAACAACCCGCATTTAAGCCGAAACAAACCTGTGGTTGACTGGGGTTGACTTTAGTTGCTGCTGCCGCCGGTCTTTGCTGCTGCCGCCGGTGGTGGTGGTGGCTCTAACATACACATTATCAAATAATAAAACAAATTAACCTACTAATAATCAAAAAATAAACAAATTAACAAAATAAAACAAACAAACCTCTATATCAATTAAGGGTTTAAAACCAACCAAACAAGGGTTTAAGAATTATTAATTAGAGGATTAAAGAAAAAGAATTAAACTAATAGAAGAGGAGGAGTGGTGGTGGCTGCGGCACGTGTGCTCGTGTGCGAGTGTGGTGGCGGGTGGGTGGCTGTGGTGGTGGCTGTGGTGGTGGATGTGGCGGAAGTGGCTGTGGTGTGATCTTGAAGAAGAGGATACAGTTTTTTTTTTCCAAGTATTCGTTTCTGTGAATGAGTGGTAGGAATGTATAGATTAGATTTAGGGTCGACATTTCCCTATGCATTTTGGGTCGACAATGTCGACCCTAAGTTGGTCAAAGATAGAGCACGTGTTATTTTGTACTTAGGGTCGACATATATTTTGTACTTAGGGTCGACAATGTCGACCCTAAGTGTTTTTATTTTAGGCGGGTTTTTTTGACTTTTGGTGAAAATTTTGGAGGCAAACATAGGGTCGACATTGTTGTTAAATTTAGGGTCGACAATGTCGACCCTAAACCTCTTAATAAATTAAATCCCCATCTATTAAAAAAATATAAATTGGTTCGTTTCGGCCGGGTCGGTCCGGTTCCCCGTTTCGTATATAATTATTATATAAAATGATTTTTTATAAAATATATAAAACTTTTTTTATAAAATATATAACTTTTTAAAAAAAATATAAATTGGTTCGTTTCGGCCGGGTCGGTCCGGTTCCCCGTTTCGTATATAATTATTATATAAAATGATTTTTTATAAAATATATAAAACTTTTTTATAAAATATATAACTTTTTATATATAATTTTTAATTGTTTTAAATATTTATATATAATTTTTAAATGCATTTTATATATGTTATGGTTATATGTTAGAGGTTCAACGGACGAGACGATATGTTATGGTTATATGTTAGAGGTTCAACGGACGAGTCGATATGTTATGGTTATATGTTAGAGGTTCAACGGACGAGTCGATATGTTATGGTTATACGTTAGACGTTCAACGGACGAGTCGATATGTTATGGTTATACGTTAGAGGTTCAACGGACGAGACGATATGTTATGGTTATATGTTAGAGGTTCAACGGACGAGTTCAACGGACGAGTCGATATGTTATGGTTATACGTTAGACGTTCAACTGACGAGATAGTTCATTACCAAGCAAATATCATTACCAACCAATGTTAACGAATCGTGATGAATGTTAGACGTTCAACGGACGAGACGATATGTTATGGTTATATGTTAGAGGTTCAACGGACGAGTCGATATGTTATGGTTACATGTTAGAGGTTCAACGGACGAGTCGATATGTTATGGTTACATGTTAGAGGTTCAACGGACGAGTCGATATGTTATGGTTATACGTTAGACGTTCAACGGACGAGTCGATATGTTATGGTTATATGTTAGAGGTTCAACGGACGAGTCGATATGTTATGGTTATACGTTAGACGTTCAACTGACGAGATAGTTCATTACCAAGCAAATATCATTACCAACCAATGTTAACGAATCGTGATGAATGTTCAACGGACGAGTCGATATGTTATGGTTATACGTTAGAGGTTCAACGGACGAGACGATATGTTATGGTTATATGTTAGAGGTTCAACGGACGAGTCGATATGTTATGGTTATATGTTAGAGGTTCAACGGACGAGTCGATATTATCATTACTACAGCTACTATTACAACATTAGCGGTTCAACGTATCACCCGCCAAAAACTCCCTCCAGAAGCCAAAATACCGGGCGCATTTTGCACTCCCTCCTCCCGCCCAAAACACCCGCCAAATACTCCCGCCAAAAACACCCGCCAAAAACACCCTCCAAATACTCCCGCCAAGCATTCTTCTTTACCATTAAAACAGATAGTATCTTATCCTCCCAAGCACACACACACTCTTATCCTCACAACCACCACCACATTCACCACCACCTCGATCAACTGTCACCAGATGGAGCGATCTAATCAAACTTGGTTGTGCAAGTGTAAAAACGGAAATGTGGTGTTGCGAACATCATGCAGAGATCACAGCTATGGTCAACGATACTACGCATGTCCTAATTCAAAGGTGAACTATCAAAGCATAACTATTTATGTAATATAAAATAGTTAGCTTGTCAAAATGACTTTTCTTATGATTTCCTTACTACGTAACAGCCAGGAACTACAGAGAGAGGATGTGGCTACTTTATGTGGATGGATGCTTCTCCTGGACCGTCAACACCTCAAAGTCATTCTTCGGGAACTTCTTCACGTCCAAGTCATTCTCCGGGAACTTCTTCACGACCAAGTCATTCTCCACGATCTGCACAGAATCTCGGAATGGCAGAGTGCTCAAATTGTAAGTTCTTGGCTGAAAGAATAAAGACACTAGAGGCAAGGATAAGTGTACTAGAGGGACAACTAGAGATGGCAAGGCATCCCGAGAACCACACACTAGAGTCAGCAGGAATACTTCACGAGATCTACCAAGGGATGAGAAACCTTAATATGGAGTAGTTTTTCATTAAGATAAATCATTTTAGCATTTGGAATGTAGGAAAACTTAATATGCTTTAATGTTTGAGATGGGAAAACTTAGTATGCTTTAATGTTTGAGTGTTTATCGATTTCTAATGTAATTTGATATTATAATAATAAACGTTAATCGATTAGGAATCATTCCGTGTATTTTGATTATTTATTGTGGTTAAACTACATTTAATAAAGTGATACCTCATCTATTAAAAATGATTTTTTATAAAATATATAAAACGTTTCGGCCGGGTCGGTCCGGTTCCTCGTTTCGTATACAATTATTGTATAAAATGATTTTTTATAAAATATATAAAACTTTTTTATAAAATATATAACTTTTGGTTCGTTTCGGCCGGTCGGTCGGTTCCTCGTTCGTATTACAATTATTGATATAAATGATTTTTTATAAAATATATAATAACTTTTTTATAAAATATATAACTTTAAAAAAAAAAAATATAAATTGGTCGTTTTTCGGGGGGGTCGGTCCGTGTCCTCGTTTGTATACAATTATTGTTATAAAATGAAATTTATTTTTTATAAAATATATAAAACTTTTTTATAAAATATATAACTTTTTAAAAAAAATATAAATTGGTTCGTTTCGGCCGGGTCGGTCCGGTTCCCCGTTTCGTATATAATTATTATATAAAATGATTTTTTATAAAATATATAAAACTTTTTTTATAAAATATATAACTTTTTATAAAAAATATAAATTGGTTCGTTTCGGCCGGGTCGGTCCGGTTCCTCGTTTCGTATACAATTATTGTATAAAATGATTTTTTATAAAATATATAAAACTTTTTTATAAAATATATAACTTTTAAAAAAAAATATAAATTGGTTCGTTTCGGCCGGGTCGGTCCGGTTCCCCGTTTCGTATATAATTATTATATAAAATGATTTTTTATAAAATATATAAAACTTTTTTATAAAATATATAACTTTTTATATATAATTTTTAATTGTTTTAAATATTTATATATAATTTTTAAATGCATTTTATATATGTTTAAACATTTTTTAAACATTTTTATAGTCGACCCAAACTTGTTTTAGTTATAATATTATTTTTTTTCGATATGGCGGGATCATGAAAATTTTGGCGCCAATTTAGGGTCGACATTTTCTTAAGGTTTTGGGTCGACATTGTCGACCCTAAACTTTAATAAAGTTAAAATCTTTGAAAAATTATTTCATATATAATTAATTTTTATAACTTAGGGTCGACATTGTCGACCCAAAACTGATTTGTTGACTAGCCACATTTGGTTGAAAAAAGTGGGTCCCATGCCAATATTAGGGTCGACATTGTCGACCCTAATTTTTGGCCGACCCCAACACCTCATTTTGTTGTAGTGGTGGTGGATGTTGGGGTTGGGGTATAGGTGGTGAGAGTTGCGAATGGGCTTCATTGGCGAGACAATGTGGCGAAAGTTGTGAAGCAAGTGATGATGAGCAGATTAGGGCAAGTTGTGAGGGAAAAAGCCAAGAAGTTAAGTCTTGATATGAGTGCGAAAGGGCATGAAGAGATTGATGAGGTGGTACAGGAGCTACTTCAGTTATGCAAAAGTGGTAGCAGCCGCCGTGGTCGTGGTTATGTCCTTCAGAAGACCAAAAGTGAAGGATTTCCTATCGGTACGTTCTATCTATACAACTGCAAAGAAATTTCCATGCAAACTAATTCGACAATTGCTTAGCCTTGTCATGATTGTTGTTTACTAGCTACTCTATGATATTACTTAATTTTAAACCTAATTAACTCGTGTATTCTTTATGTATAATGTACTACTTATATTGTATTCGATAACTGATTTTGTTTTGTTACTTTTCAAGAGTATAACATATATGTTTTTCCTTTTGTGATTCTGGCTTATTTAGATTATTTATCAGAGTTCATACATGAGGAAGAAGAAGAGAAACAAGAAGAGTATTAAAAAAACTTTTATGAAGAGCTCAAAAAATCTGCAGCAGCTGATGGATTTGCCTCTTAACAAGATGTTGAAGATTTAGTTTGGTTGAGAAAGACTTAGGTTTTTATTATTGTTAGTTTTTTATAAACTTATTTTGAGTAACAACTTGCGGTTTGCTTTGAAAATACTTTTTTGATATTGTTTTCAAAGAAGACAAACCCAAGTTTTTAGCTTTTTATTTTTCTATGAGTCAGCCCAAGTAGTCGGTACACGAAGTCTCCAAATGAGCCACCATATTCAGCATCAAGTAGGAATGTTATAGGCTTCTAAAGTCAACCATGACAATGATGAAATGGCAGCATGTGGACGAAATCAAGCGCGGTTGCAACATCTCTAAGAATATTTATTCTTTGAAGAAGGTTGAGTTTTGATGTATTTGCACTTGAATGAAGCCAATCGTATACACTTCCATTGGGCATAAACTCGTAAACCAAAGCTTTAAAATCATTGCCTTGGAAATCAGTACTTGAACATGAAGTTATTATCTTCAACAGATTACGGTGTCGAATATTCCGCCATGCTTCACATTCTGCTAGAAAACTTTTGTGGGCTCCTCGATTTTGAAGATGGAAAACTTTGACCGCAACAAATTTATCATCATCAGAATCGAGGATTCCTTTATAAACATAGCTGAACCCACCCTCACCAATCAAATTTTCTGTAGAGAAGCCATCAGTGGCCTTGAGAAGTTCATTGTACGAAACTTTCAAGAACCTTTCACTCCCTGAAGATTGAGATTGTTGACTGTTTCGTTTCTCGTTACAAAAAAGATACACACAACATAATACGATGAGCAATGTTGGCGCAATCACAATGACCCATATGAAGAAAGGAAACCTTTTTTTCTTATTACCGTTTTCCTTGCATTTGGGTAACTCAAGTGTAACCAAACCACCACAAAGTCTATTGTTCCCCAAAACCGAAAATGCACTTGCATTGGCAAACACTCCTACAACTGGTACTTCACCTTCAAAATCATTAAAGGATAGGTTCAAAAATTCCAAAGAATTCCATTTGTCCAAAAATTGAGGAATTTTACCTGATAAGTTATTTTGAGAAATGTCGAGTACCTCCAATCCTCTCAAGGAACTTAATGAAGACGGTATTATGCCTTGAAATATGTTGCCACTAAGGTATAACTTTGTAAGGCTAATGCATTCACCAAGGCTGCTTGTAATGGTGCCTGAAAAATTATTATAAGATAAATAGAGCTCGCTCAACATCTTGAGGTCTTTAATCTCTGATGGAATTGAACCGGACAGGGTGTTGTATGAAAGATCTAAAAAATTAGTTAGTGATGGAATTTGAAAAAGTTGCTTGGGAATTTTACCACCGAGTGTATTGTGTGCAAGCGCTAACCCATAAAAAAATCACAATTTATGTTAAAATCACACCCTACAATACATGTTGATTGTATTATCCTTCTCTTGTAAAACTCAAAAACCAATTACCGTATTGAAGTGGGTAGTCTATATGTTGTGAATTGATTAATAGAAGGGTGGATGGGGTATGAAAACAAAGTGTTTATAGGGTTTTTGTTTTAATTCATAGTTACTAACACATGTTTTTTGTAGCTTCAATCATAGTTGTGATATGGTCATTATACTATATGCTTACAGTTATTACGTTTTCGTTTACTCACTAAGCATTTAGCTTACGTTGCTTCATATCATGTTTTTAGGTGAGACAAGTGGTGATACTTGGGTTGGTAACGAGCATTCTCTAATCATTCTTTTGATGCAACTAGTTATGCCCATGTGTCTTTTGATGTTGTGTCAAGGTTTTTCAGAAACATAGTATGTCAAATGTAGAACTTGGAATGGAAGTGCGGAAAAAGTAGTGTTTGGCATAAGCTCAAAAATTCCCACTTTTGGTCTTAATGAGTCTTTATACGATGAAACAATGATGTATTACTTTGTTTAGGTTCAATATGATATGTTGAAGCATAATTTGGTTGGGCTGGTCTTGATGACTCTCCTGGTGCCGTTCATCGTCTTCCCGAGCCTTGAATAGTGCTACACACAAAGAAGAATCGGTTAGAAGGGGACCAGAGGCCGAAGCCTCAGGATCTACCCTCCGACGGTCAAGTCAGAATAGTATAAGCATAGAGTAAAGAGGTGGTGGAGAAAAACCTGTCCAAGTAGGATGATCCTACCCTTGTATATATAGTGTATGGATTAGGGTTACGTAGGATGTGGGCCACCCTCTTTATCGGGTTCATCCCATTGTGTCTGGCCCATTCCGGACTATAAACCAACATGTCCCCCAGTCTAGTATGACATGGTTCTTGATCATGTTATGCTAGACTTATGCTATACGTCCTTAGCAAGTAAGCCCATAATAGTATAAGTGGGTCGGGGCGGTCCACACTATACGTCATCATGTCCTCCCAGTCTAGTAAGCGTGTCTGTAGCCACGATTACTAGACTAAAAAGACTACTCTTACTGTCGCGGAGACATACGCCGCCATATATATCTTAAACTATGTCAATCATGCCCTATCTTAGGCAGAACTCGCGTACATGTGTCAGTTGATTGTGCTCGGATGCTTGGTTTCTCGTGACTAGACGGTAAAGACCCCGTAAGAAGAATACATATTCTATAGTCGGGGTAACACTAGCATTGTCAAGATACCATTCTCGTTCATTTCTGACGAGTAATGCGAATATGGCATTCGACTTACGGCTGATGGAAGACGTACTTCCATGGCCGAGTAATGCGCATATGGAATTCGACTTACGGTCGACGGAAGACGTACTTCCATGGCCGGGTAATGCGAATATGACATTTGACTTAATATGGCATTCGACTTACGGCCGATGGAAGACGTACTTTCGTGGCCGAGTAATGCGAATATGACATTCGACTTACGGCCGACGAAAGACGTACTTCCATGTCCGGGTAATGCGAATATGGCATTTGACTTACGACCGACGAAAGACGTACTTCCGTGGTCGGGTAATGCGAATATGGCATTCGACTTACGGCCGACGGAAGACAAACTTCCGTGGCCAGGTAATGCGAATATGGCATTCGACTTACGGCCGACGGAAGACGTACTTCCGTGGCTGGGTAATGCGAATATGGCATTCGACTTAGTACCGAACTTGCAATGCCTCTTACGTACGTGACATAAACAAAAATAATTATAATGGTATCGTTATATCCCTATAGTCCCCAAGTTTAATGGTACTATGTTCTATTAGTAGTATTAAACTTACATACTCAAGTATCTAAAAATCATGAATAATTTTAACACTTACCCCAACAGACCGTGGCACGCGTAACATGGAGCGTACTAGAAAGGTGGCTGGTTCTTATGCCCTAATGTGCTATGTATGAAACTTGTAGCCTACCAGGAAATAGCACTCGACTATGTGCGATATGAAATAAAACACAATGTGCTTGTTTATTTATTTTGTCCTGACTTCGGGAATCTAATTCCGTACATCAACAGGAATGTAGCGGATTAAAAGTAATATGATTCAACTAATAATAGTCATACTTCTATATAAAAGATGGTGTACAACAAATTTTGCATGTTTATGTAAATAAGTCTTGCCCGTCATCTTCACATCTCCACAAGCGCTAGTTACATATAGGACCGCGAAAGCCATAAAAACGATCGAGGCAAGGTTATGTGTCATAATGATGATAGCTAAAAAACTTTCCACGGATGCTTTGATAAAAAAGTACTCGATTTAGTTTATTCGCGGATCTACATGAGTGAACTGGTAATCAAAATAGTTAGCCGCGGATTGCTCCCGGCCGGGAGTACAAATGTTGACTCCAAATATATAATGTATAATCTTAAATACTCATTAAGAGCTCAATAAGCGCATGGATGGGTTGTAGCCCCGCGTCTCCATGCTTGGGTAAGCAATGAAAGTCATTATGACAAAAGAGCAAATATCCGCTGCGTTGGTAATCGAAACATGCCTTGTGGATAAAGGTTCCGCGGCTTATGATGTTCGTCATTGTGAAGCAAACTTCCAAATGCAAGGTACAACGACCTTGGAAGCGTCCAAGTTCGTTGACCCTTCATTTACCTCCGAAAGGCTCGAGACCGCAATGGTGATGTGGTTGGTGACCGCGGTTACCAAAAAATAAAATACGTCCGAAGGTGTAGAGCATCACGAAAGGACGGAGCTTGCGACCGCGGATGTGAAAGAGGAAAACAAGTCCGGGCGTGCGGACAAATAATCGTAAATCATCACCCCCACATAAATCGCATAATCTTTGCAAATGAGGGATAAATATGCAAAATAATATTTGCTAAACCATTTAATATGGCATGTCGTTGTATGCGACGTTTTTACCAAGTCATGGCTTAATCAAAAAATTATATTGTTTCCTGTTGTAACAACTTTTTTTTGTTTTTTTTGTTTTGTTTTTGAAAATGTATATCAAATATGGTAAACACCGACTGAGGGAGCAGGGCCGCGACATAATTTTTTGGAGCGGACCATAAATATAAAGAAGCCGGGCCGCGACATAATGTTTGGTACGGACCATAAATATAAAGAAGCTGGGCCACGACATAATTTTAATGAGGTTGGGCCGCAACAAATTATTAAGAGGTCGGACCGGCCCATGACGGAAGTCGGGCTCATGGACAAAAATATAAGAGTCCCTTTAAAATAATCTTTGCAAAATAATGTTTGCATAATAATATTTACAAGTAAGAGATAATTGCAAATAAGGAAAAAGATATGGATACAATCTTTTTATCAAATTAAAAAATATTAGTAATACCTTGTTACTAAATAAAAATACAGATAACATCTTATCAAGTTTAAAAAATATTGGTAATATCTTGTTACCAATTTAAAAAACTATTGGTAATATCTTGTTACCAATTTAAAAACTATTGGTAATATCTTGTTACCAATTTAAAAATATCGGTAATATCTTGTTACCAATTTAAAAAGATATGGTAATATCTTGTTACCAATTTAAAAAAATATTGGTAATATCTTGTTACCAATTTAAAAACTATTGGTAATATCTTGTTACCAATTTAAAAATATCGGTAATATCTTGTTACCAATTTAAAAAATATCGGTAATATCTTGTTACCAATTTAAAAAATATCGGTAATATCTTGTTACCAATTTAAAAATCACTCACTAATATAAAAAATCAAACTCACAAATATCTGTTAGAGCCCGTATTATTATCGGGCTCAAGCCCGTCTCTAGAATAATCCTTGTAATCTATATAAGGGACCGGTGTGTCAAATAATACAGACATCGATTCATTCATATTCACAATATCTTCTAAAGTCTTAACCCTAGAATACGCCTCTATCTTCTAAAGCACTCACAAATCTCTCATGGAGTCCGAATGTTTCTCAAATAGCACACAATCAGTTAGAAGCCCTGCCAATGCACAGTAAGCTTAATTCGTCTTTTTCTATTTGGTTAAAACCGCTTGAATCAACTAGATTTGATTAGTAATATGCAGCAGCATGTTTATAATTAATCATCCCTTTTTTACATTTTATTTTTGGTTACTATTATACTTTGTCGATTTTTAGACTTTGGTTTCAATTCAGAACACAAAGTTGCTTTTTGTGTGTTTCAGGTCTTTTGCTTACTTTTTGTTTTTGTTTACCGTGCACGTGGTGGGTATTATCACATTTCTATTAGGAGCTGTTCCACCCTTGTTTGTTAAAGATCATGGTTGGGTTTTTACGATCCTGATCATTGTCTCAGGATCTACGGCTGTGCTAGCATCGGGGATTTTCATTCTTGCAAGCTTGTTGTTGCCAAGTTGTATTTGCTCCCTTGGGGGAGGATCTCTATTATACACCCTTATGTATAATTTTTGGAGGGTTCCTATATGTATATTCCCTTATATGGAAGTTCGCATGTGCATGTCACCAAGAAAAGCACTTCAACACTTATCCCATCAACTGGGCCTTCCTTCTTATCATTCTTGTATCTCTCTCCATAACATTGGCGCCATTCTTCTCTCTAAACCTCCTCTAGTGGGTCGTCCTTATTTGTGTAAGCTTTTATATTATAGTGCTTGCCTTCATTAGGTTCAGCGGAGAAGACCAACACCTTAAACGAGACAAGACTATTCTAACATTCAAGAAGACCAACACTCAATGACGGGGCTTGTATGTAAAGAAAAAACAAATAGATTGTATTAGACTAAATCTTAGTGTTAGTATAATACCGCAAAAATAACTTAACGACATAGATATATTAAATCTTAGTGTTAGTCTAATACAATGTATTTATTTTTTCTTTACATGCATGCCCCTGCCATGGTTGGTGATACGCAGTTTCCAAGAAAGATGATATATCTAAACATAATTGAATTACTTCTTGAGTGTTGGTCTTCTTGAATGTTAGAATAGTCTTGTCTCGTTTTAGGTGTTGGTCTTCTCCGCTGAACCTGATGAAGGCAAGCACTATAATATAAAAACTTGCTTAAATAAGGACGACCCACCAGAGGAGGTTTGGAGAGAAGAATGGCACCAATGTTATGGAGAGAGATACAAGAATTGATAAGAAGGAAGGCCCAGTTGATGGGATAAGTGTTGAAAGTGAAAATGTAAAAATTGTGTGAACTAATCTTTTATATCTATACTATCTATAAAGCATTTTGACACAATTCTTGAAAAACTAAAAACTTAAAACAGAAAACTTAAAAATTTAATGCTGAAACGCATATAACAGTTGTACGCAATAATAACAATGTACGTAAGGAAACTATATAACCCACTACACAAACACACACATCTCAAAACTCAATACTTAAAACTCAAAACACTCACAACATCACACTCCACTCTCTCAAAACTGAATTAGATTCTCTCAAACCACCGGCGGCTGCCGCCCCACCACCACCGGTCGTCGCCCCACCACCGGCGGATGCCGTCGCATGCCCACCGTCGCTAAATTTCTTAGAGGTATTTTTTTATATTTTAGTAAATCTATATGATTTGCCATGTTTTGAGGATTTATATATTTTGTAGGTGTTGCGAATATTTCCGGAAGTGGGTGTCGCCGGAATAAGTTGGTTTGATTTCACGGGACTTGCCGAAATAATTATAGCCGTCGGTGGATTCGCCGGAAAATCTGTTGCCGCCTCTTTACTCACAGGATTTGGTTAGATATTTCAAGTTTTTATTCATGTTTCGTTTTTAACCTATAAAAAATAACAAAATTCGTTTTTATTCTTAATGTATTTTTGTTAGTTTTTTGATAGATTTATGACCATTCATTAACTTTTTTTGCGTTTTTTTCAGCCACATCATGCCGATGCCGCTTTTGTCTCATCGGAGAGTTGTCGTCGCTGCTGTAACGTCCAAAGGTTTGCTTTATCGAGCTATAAAATATGCATAGATCCGAGATTTTATAAGTTTATTATAACTGTTATGTTTTGCCGGAATCTATCTTCGTCGGATTTGTGGCTCGCCGGAATTATTGGCTCATCGGAATCTTTGGACACAATCTTGTCGGCATTTTTGTTGAACCCGCTGCCTTGCCGGAATCCTCTATGGTTCTCTTGAAAAATTTGTTATTAAATTTTTGGTATAAATTTTATTTGTGTAAATTTGTTTGAATAGATTGTTTTGTTTGCTTATAAGTTTTATTTGTGAATTTTGTTACTTAAATTTGTTGTAACTTTGTTATTAATTGTTTTTTATAATTTAATTTTTCTTAATAATCTTGTAGTTGGTTGTCATTTAAATTATGTCTATATTTTGTTAGACGTGTTGTCATTTTGTTGTGTAAACTGTGTTTATTTACTCGAATATCTACTCAAATATTTATTGTATTATGTCATAGTCAACTTAAAAATCTTGAATATTGATCATCAATTTGAATTTTGGTGTGGTATGAATTTGAATTATTTGAAAGTATTATCAATAAAATACATAGCTTGACGATTGAAAGATATGATAGTAAGTTGACTTTTATTCATTGAAATGGTAATAAAGTGTGACAAAATTGTATTTATTATGTTTCTATATTCTTTTATTTTTTATTTTTTATTTTGGTATATTTGGTATGATCAACGCATTTATTATGATTGAAACATATATTGTTTTGAAAGTCTTATTTTACTAACAATTTATTTTGATTGAAACATGCGAAAGGTTGCGAAAGGTAGCTTAATAATATTACTATAATTCCTCGAGATTTTAATTACACATCGATTACTCTTATTGTATGCTAACGTTGATGATTTAAATACCATGTACATATTTGTGCAAAACAACCTACAAACTCAATAAACATATTGTTAATTTTGAAAGATAACAAATACATTTTCAACCATCATTCATTATATAACTTTTGGAATAAATTAGTGCTTTGACAATTTCAATTGTTTCTTAATATATCACGGCCCTCTATGTGCATTATAAATGCAACATACATTGTTGCAGCCTCAATCACAAACTCAACTCTCTTCCAAAATGACTAGACATTTTTCACCATTGTAATTAATTGCAAATGATTTCACTAAACGCAAAATATTGCAAATATGACCTATATGTCGTCAAAGATATTATCTTACTCCGTGTTCGAATTCTCATATCATTTATGCAACCCGTGCACAACAAACCTAAGGTTAAAATGTTATTACTTGTAATGAGTTAAGTTGTTACGTAATATCATGTTATGAAATACAAGAGTCTGTGATTGTAATTTATTTGAAACGTTGAAAGTTTATCTCTATATATAAAGATGTTGTTTTTGACTTTGGATCTCATTATTGATATAATGCCTACTCACCGCTCGGGTTCGCATGGTGCCATCTACACTGTTTGTAACATCCGAGAATTTTTGAATTCTTAAATGACTATTTTATCCTTTGACATCGTCAGTCAGAATTGACTTTTAGACTTTTGACGTTTTATCGTCTGATTAAAGCAATCTCCGCGTAGCCGGTAAAATTTTCGGAACATATTTTAATGATAATTCACATTTAATATTACACTCCGTGAGTGCAAAGTTATTTTTATCTTATTTGATTTGAAAACGAAACAGATATATGTTATTTATAAGCAGACTAATCGAAACCAAAATAAATAAAAAAAAAACACCTCCAAATCAGGATTTCATATATTGGTCCCTAAAGCAATTTTATGTGGAATGATATTCCAGACAACTTTTTAGTTTTGCCCGAGACCCAGTAACGAGCAGAAAGTGACCGAAAGACACCCGCGAAAATTTTGAACACAACGCGTACCGACCTAAAATAATTAAATTGTATTTGGTCATCATAATTTATTTAATAAAAATATTTATTAAATTAATATTCTTGTTAATCGAAAACGTTGGTTAAAAACGCAATTATTGAAATTAAAAATCGTTTTACGAACTAGTTATCGGAAATATACGAAATAAAGAATTAAACGTTTTAAATAAATTAAATAAAACGTTTACAAAAATAAAATAGTCAAGTGAATACTCATTTATATCAGAAAAAAGATTTCAGAAAGCATAGCAAAGTTTCGTCGATGAATCTTAAGTCGCTCAAATGAGTCCCGAACCGCTTTTATCAAAAAGTATATGAAAAAGTTACAAAACGAACCCTGGACTATTTCAATTTGGCACTTTTAATATAAAGTTTTAATATATATATAAAATTTTATATACATCTTTTTCATTTCTATCTCATATTCACACACACACTCATCTTCATTCTCTCTCCCTTCCCCTTTATCCGGCCACCGCCCCACCACCGGCGCCGCCGCCGGATTCCGACCACCGCCACTCCGCCGCCGCCGGAAAACTTTTCCGGCGGGATTTTTCCGGCGAGTTCAAGAATGCTCCTCGTGAGCCGATCTATCCAACCCGATACCTCACTCTCCTCCACGCGCCGTCTTCCCTCCCCATCCGGCAGCCACAGCAACAACGCCATCATCATCATCATCGGGCTTGTTACCACCGCAAGGGGTGCGTTCGGTGCGATTAGGGTGCGTTGGTTGTGGGTTCACAGCAGCAAGGGTGCGTTGGTTGTGGGTTTACAACACCCGACGAGGGTGCGTTTGGGTCGGGATAGGCTGTGGGACAGCCGAGACAGCCGGGTTTGTGGGTTCGGGTAGACCCGATAAAAAGGATGTGTCGGGTTGTTGTGGTTCACAGCCGGGTATAGGAGGGGGGGTGTGTGCGTCGGGTGGGGGTGTGCGTCGGGTGGCTGCGGGGACAGTCGGGGCAGCCGAGGGTGAGTCGGGTTCGGGTTAAACCCGACAAGGGTGTGTTTGGTTTAAGTGTTATAGCAAGATTTGAGGTGTTATGTTGCGGGTTGACAGATTTGGGACGTTTGGGTTAGCTGTAAACCGCCATGGGGTGTGTTTGGTTCGACAGTCTCAAAAATAGGGGTGCGTTTGGGTGGCAGCCGCACCACATGGGTGCGTTTGGCTGTCACAAGCCCACATAGGGTGCGTTTGGCTAGTTTCCACCAGCATAGGGTGCGTTTGGTATTAAAACAGCCCACAAGGGGGCTGTTTGGGTTAACACAGCCAAAGGGGTGTTTGTTTTTGGGGTTGACAGCCAAACGGGGGTGTTTGGTTTGGGTTTGGCACGAGTAGGGTGCGTTTGGTTTAGGTTTAAACAAGTTAAGGGCGTGTTTGGTTTAAGAGAGAGACGCGAAGGACGTGTTTGGTTTAGCGAAACAACGAGGAAACAACGAGGGTTCGTTTGGTTTATATATCAAAACAACAAATGAAAACGACATAAGGTTTTTATAAATATTAAAACCGGACAAATATTTATTGGTGGTTATAATCGGTTAAATAAATATAATATTTATTAATTGATTTAAATTAGATATAACGATATATATATATATATATATATATATGTTATATCTAGGAAACGCGGACATTTGAGATATTGGAAACGCAGATAATCACAATATATATATATATATTGATTTAAAGGAAAATGACGAGTTTTACGGAAATGGAAAACGTATAGATTTTTTTATGCTATACCTAGGAAACGCGAACATTTGAGATATTGGAAACGCAGATAATCACAATATTAGGGCTGTAAACGAACTGAACGTTCAGTGAACATTTCATGAACCGTTCGGTAAAAAGTTCGTTCATGTTCGTTTATTTATTAAATGGACGAACATGAACACTATTTTACGTTCGTTTAGTTAAATGAACGAACATGAACACAAGTCACGTTCATTCGTTTATGTTCGTGAACGTCCGATTAGGCGTTTATTAACGTTCGTTTATGTTCATTTATATGTTTATGTTCGTATATCATATCTTTTAATTGTATACTTTTAAATTTGGTACGTTTAAATAAAACAGCACTTATAAAACATAACATTATGCATAATTTGATAATATTTTATGTTTTTTTCTACGTTCATTTATGTTCGATCGTTTATGTTCGTTTAAGGATCGTTTAGTTCCTTAATAAACGAACATAAACGAACATGAACAACTCATTTTCTTAATAAACGAACATGAACAAGAAAATTCGTCCGTTTAAACGTTCGTGTTCGTTTATTTGTCCGGTTAAAATTAAATGAACGAACATGAACAAGGCTCCGTTCGTATTCGTTCGGTTCGTTTACAGCCCTACACACATCCACTTGAACATTAAATGAAATTTAAACCAATATAGATTTAAATTTTTGTAAATATACAAATTTATAGTAATGGTATTTCAGTTCTAAATTACAAATGTTTACAATGGTCATTTAGCTTTTAAACATCAAGTTTGTGACTAGATATTTATATAATTATCACAATAATAATTATATATAAACTGAAAATGATTAGACAATCTGCAACTTATTATCTCAAACATGATTTTACATGGCTATTTAAATGTCTAAACATTAAACATGGTGTACTACTAAGGGCATCAACTATATTAATTTATGAAAAAGTTTATAAAATGATGAAGAGGTCTAAGAACTTATAAAACATAATGAAGATAGGTTTATAAATAGGTTTATAATGAATAGGTCTAGAATGTTAAACCTTTTTCATAATTTAATGCATGTGTATTATGTATAATGTTTATAAAGCTTTATGAGGCTTATACATAGTAAAGATAGGTTTATAAACAAAAAGATTTATAAATTAATGTTATTATAAAAGTATAAACCTTTATAAAGGTTTATCATAGTAGATGCTTTAAGTTTCACGTAAATCAAAGGACGCATTTAGTATGACTGATAATTTTAATTTTAAGTTTGTATGAAGTTACATTTCATATATTTTTACTAACGAATAAAAAAAGTTTGTTTTCATAACGAGTTTGACACAATGTAACTTAAGTGTACTTACTCACTTTTACATTATAAATAAACGACACACAAGTCTCCTCTTTTATTACAATAGGTTTTTAAAACCCGCACTTCGCTGTGGTGAGTTTTAGCATGTGTTGTCGAGGAAAAGCATTGTAGAAGTTTACGTACATAAATATAGTCTTTTAAGTTGTAAAGAAGTGCAATACTGACATAGGAAAAAAAAATTAAGATTATGTAAAACAGGTCTAACCATATTCACTTAAGCGAAGTAGCAGTGGAATCAAAATGTCAAAAAAAGTCAACAATTTTCATCATTAGTTCTCTTAATTTCTTGCACATTTTAGTGTATGCTGAATCAACAAATATATACATAGTCATCTATATAAGGTTACATAATTCTTTGCAATGGTTTCACAGCAAATCATTCACAATCTGAGCTTGAAATCAAATGGCTATAATGCTTACAATCTGAGCTTGAAATCAAATGGCTATAATGCTTCAGAACTTCATATGCCAAGTGTGCATAAATTTTATAGATAGTTGTATGAATGTCGCGGTTGTTTTCGAAGAAACAGTAAGAGCTATAAAACATAACCTAAATCCATATATTCTATGTCGTTTCAATTCCAGATCCACAAAAGGCCTTGATTGGTGATAAGATGGACGTACATATAGAACAACATTAAATAAAAGAGAGTGCGACGAAAATTAATCTGCACCAGATTAATCGGCACGACATTCTCTTCGATACCACATCGGTATTTGATAGAACACATTCTGTTAATGATCAGGGTTTTTTATGGATCTGAATATGACAACACACAAAATATATTCTAGTTACACATATATAATTAGTAGCAGAAGTAGTCGGGTTACGTCCTTCAATAGAAGAACTAATAACAAAAATATGTTTATAATTGATACAACTTAAGTAAACGTACCGAAAAAATATTTTCAAATAGAACATAAATGCATAAGACTATCTTCATTGTCTGTTATCTATTAAATACTATGTATTCTTACCGAAGAAGGGATATAAATCCCGTACATGAAATAAAATCAATCACTTACATAACCAGGCGACCTAACAAAGAACACGAAAAGGAACAAACCATTCAATTTCCGATATGAGGCACAGATTACTTTATAAATGTTTTCTCAAATATGTATAAGGCTCAGATCTGCAAATGTAAAATCCGATAGAAAATACTGGCCATGGCTGCAATTCAAATTCAAGTCATATTGTCATGCCAAGATACCGGTATAAGCAGATTATGTCACCGAAACATTCGAGTGCAGATATTTATCATTATTGCCTTAGGGTAAAGAGGAAAGAAATATCTTGATGATTGCAAGGAGAAGTTTGGCCACGAATATGGTCAAATAGAGCTTTCTACCGAAGCCTCTTCGTGGATAAACCTCTCCAAGCAAGCATCATAGAAAACTTCTCATCGTCACAATGTTAATCGGCAGCAAATACCGGCCGTGGCTGCAAACACCAAACACGACCGCCATTCTCTCCAAGAATCATTTACGTGTTCAAGCAATCAACCAACTCCATTTTTCCCATCAATTCACGATATATGGCTCAGATTAGAGCGTAAGAATCATAAAAAGTGGAAATACGCCATGGCTGCAAACCTAATAGGCTGCCTCACCAAGTTACGGATCTTCACAACTTTAATCGAAGTTGCTTGTATTCATCACAGCCTCTTATAATCAATATCTAAGAATTAGCAGAGTCCCATTTTGGTCTTTAAATAGCCGAAAGTCCGAAACTCTTTTACTGAACTTGGACCTACTATCGTAACAATACTGCAACCCTTAAAACTTGCAAAACAATGTTTATTTGCGGGACTAGTGCAATATGTGTCATCTGTTACGCCATAAAAACAATACTACAACCCTTAAAACTTGCAAAACAATGTTTATTTGCAGGACTGCTGCAATATGTGTCATCTGTTACACCATAAAAAGATAGAATAAGACCACTAAAAGACATATCCAACGGAATCCCGAAGAAGACACAATACAGTCCCCAACCCTTACAAAAATATTGACATATGATAGAAAGTAACAAATGTTAAGAACGGAAACTAAGAGCCAATGATAATTGAATCCAGTTCTTAAACATGCATCTAAGTGTCTGTGATAGTGGAAGATTACGTGTGAGATCCATTTCTCATCTTTTCATAACCCAACATCTCAGATGACCAACATTCATATAATAATAAAACATTGTTCATTAGGGTTAAAGAAATATTAAAAGCAATTATTGTAGCAAATGTGAGGGGCTAAAGAATACGACAAATAAACAGTAACCTTCTAGCACACATACATAAATAATCAGAAAAACAGATACATCCGGCATGGCTACAAACCTAATAGTTTGCCCTGCCAGGACGCAGAGATTCGTTGCTTTTTAACAGGAAATAAAAGCTAAATTCAGAAGCTTCGAAAAGACGCATGTTTGGTATGTTGCAGACAATGTTTCTTTGAGCACACTGTTTTTATCAGAACTGGCCAATTGCGGCAGTATGTTGCGAAGTTGCGAGGCTCAAATCTGCAAATACAGGAGCACCACACAATACATGTCATGGCTGCAACCACCATCTAGCCCAACCAAGATACAGGCGATTGTGCTCCACAAATATAAATGCAGAATAATATCATTCACTCTACTTACAGCCACATATACAGCCACATAATGTCATACACTCTGTAAATCCAATAATTTACCAGCTAAGATGCGGATTACCTCGACTCCATACACTCTGCTTACAGCCACATATACACCATAACAAAATAACAATAACAACATCACCGTAAACATCAATCAGGTTACATCACCCAAAAAAGTCAGCTTTATAAGCAACGAAAGTAAACAGAAGGGTCAACCCGCCATGGCTGCAAATCCAATAATTTACCCCGCCAAGATGTGGATTACCTCAACTGCACACACTTTACTTATAGCCACAGATAAACAACGAAAGTAAAGAGAAAGGTCAACCAGCCAAGGCTGCAAATCCCCTAATTTACCAAGCCAAGATGCGGATTACCTCAACTGCGCACACTCTATTTATAGCCACAGATAAACCTACTCGTGTTTGAAAACAGAAGGGTCAACCTGCCATGGCTGCAAATCTAATAATTTGCCTCGCCAAGATGAGGATTACCTCAACTGCACAGACTCTGCTTATAGCCACAGATAAACAATGAAAGTAAAGAGAAGGGTCAACCCGCCATGGCTGCAAATCCTAAAAATTTTCGTGTCAAGATGCGGATTACCTTAACTGCGCACACTTTGCTTATAGCCACAGATAAACCTACACTTGTTCGAAACTATTTTTTGATGATACCTTGTTAAAGAATGTAACATAACCATAAATAGGTAAACCGAGTTTTGTCTAAATTTATTACCAAAGACAACAACACTTTCAGCAACCGTTAATAATATATAACTTCAATCAAACAACATTCTAATCTTTATCACCCATAACAAAAAGCACAAAACCTCAACCCCCAATTAAGACAATCAAACAACACAAACATCAATCAAACAACGTGCAAATAGTGATTAAGAAGTTACTAATCCTCGCGAATCTATTAAATATTTACCGCACATAGAAACCACATAAGCCAAAACAACAGAAAACACAAAACCCTAACCCCAATTAAAACAACTTAACAACATAAACCTCAATCAAACAACATGGAATCAGTAACCAATAACTTGTTAACCAAAAAAAGTAAAGAATCACTATCTTTTTCTTCTTTTTCCTGACAATTGATAAACTGTAACAACCGGTAATTTTTGGAATTTTAAATGACTGTTTTACCCTTTGACTTTTCGGGTCCGACTTGATTTTTTTGACTTTTGATCTTTTATTGTCACATAAAAACGATTATCGCGTAACCTGTAATTTTTCGGAACATATTTAAAAAAAATCATATTTATTATTACATATCTCTCATGTACAAATTTATTTTTAACTTATTTGACTTGAAAACGAGAAGATATATGTTATTCTTAAGTTGACTTATCAAAAACGACCTGCTAAACTATATTTAATTATCACTTTTTATTAAATAGAAATATTTAATAAATTATTTATCATTTTATTCAGAAACGTTTGTTAAAAACGCAAATATTCAAGTTAAAGTTTATTTTACGGACAAATTTTATCAGTGATACACAAATAAATAATAAACATTTTATTATTAAATGTTATAAAACATTTATAAAATAAAAGTCTTGTAAATACTCATTTTGTAGGAAAACCTATTTGGAACACAATGGCGCAAGTTTCGTGTCTTGAATCAAACATTAACTAGCCTAAACGTGTCCTGAACCGTTATTTTACAAAAATTTCACTGTTGGTCCCTATGGTAATATTTAACTGTTTGGTTTTACTTACCTTGTCACTTATTGATTTAGTTTAGATATATATTGAAACGAGGGAGTATTTTGCAATACGGATTGATTGAAAAAGGGAAGAACATTGGATTTTGTAAAAAATGGGAAACGTCTTATAAACAAATAAGTTATGCCGAAATTTCTATAAATTTCTATGTTTAGTCATTTTAACTATAATTTCTATTATTTTAGAAACCCGATAAAAGGACGAAGTTATATAGTTTTAAGATTATTAATTTATATTAGACAATAACCCGACAAACGAACGAAAACTATACTTTTACAATGAGACAACTATTTTAGCCACAACCCGTCGAAGAAACGAAATACAAATTTATAAAATATTATTTTATATTTTATAATTGTCAACTAGAAGATAACATCATAACTGTTGTAAAAGCTTTACAAACATCGTTTAACATAATTTGTAACCTTAAAACGTACATTTACATCTATGCAAGAAGTTTTTATTTAATTAAGTGGTGATTTCAGAAAACGTGTCGAACTATTTGGTTTAATTAGTTACTCACACTTCTTATATAATACTTGCAAAGTATTATATATTTCACATTAATCTTTGGATTGTTTGTCTTTGTTATATAATTCACGGTATGAGTTATATAATTGTTTATTTTTCATATATAATATATACGGAATATATTACATACTTTGCGTTTACTTTTCGATTTATTTTATTTAACCAACCACCCAACTATTACAACTTGGAATCTAAATCTTTTATCAAGGTGTCGCGTTAATGTAACCAT